>JAIPMN010003150.1:0-13194 GCA_020650975.1 Apostichopus californicus | reverse complement strand
ATTTGAATATCAACCTCGCTAAATTCGAAATGCACAATGTAAACGTAGAAATAAATACAGTTGTTTACAGCGTATGGCACTTAATGAGGGTGAGCTTGGGCATATGTAAAGCAACCTCTGGCACTGGGACCTTGAAACAAGAGGCCCTTTTGGCCCACTGGAAAATACTATTGCCTTTCTCGATATGGGGAATCTGTGTATACCGTGTACTACCGTGTTCTACACTGTACTGTACAATAACAGAATAGAACAGGTTTAAACCTTGTACAAGGACAGTTTGTAGTTGTACGGGAGAGAAGAAACCATGACCTGGCAAACGATATGTTTAACTCATTAAAATACGATTGCTGTTTCATGATTGGTTCTTTGCTAAGTTTACGTCATATCACAATACATACTAAGTTCGGGCGCATCCTTGGAGCGAAATATACACAGTTTTTATTCAATTGATATCATGAAGCACAAAAAAGTAACTTACCACTATAAACCGTGAGAAACAAGTTAAATTAAACTAATGCAAGGGTATACACGTTATACGTATTAGGCTAATTGTGGCAAATTTCCTTAGAAACAGATTCTACACATGATCTTAGCCAAAAGTCCGAGAAGCGATTGCTTTCGATTTTTAAGAAAAGTCACCCAGGAAAGAACCTAAGCGACAAAACAACCGAACGACTGATCCGCTCGCAACCACAGCCCCCTTGCACAGAGAACGTGACTGTGTGATCATTGTCAGGTGTGTATCACGATTACCCTGACAGGGTTACATAATGATGCACATGATACTTTCAAAGAAAACTCAACTAGGACTTTGATCCAACCTATATTTGTCACGTGACAACTTGCAGTTATTTGTACCACAAAAAAATAGCTTACTAAGTTAAACCTCTATCAAGATGGTTATTTCGAAAATTTTCATAAATAACAAATTATCCGGAATAAGCTGTGATTCAGCTCACGAATAAACGATTACTGTTTCATGATTGGTTCTTTTCCAAGTTTATTTATAGGATTCTTTGCTCCTTAGCAACACAAGGCTCCTTGCTGTGTTTGCGCGTAAACCAGCGCCTATGACCGATGTAAGGAATCTATAAAACTTTGACAGTAAATGTAGTCAGGGTCCATTCAGCTTTTCTATTAGACGGAAAGTAAATCTAAACAACGTTATCATCGTAACCTAAGTAATTATTATCAATTTTACCGTAAATGCCTGTTATAGTGGCGTTCTGTTGTCTACGGAATACTTATCTCTCCGAATTGACAAAGGGTATAAATAAAGTAACACCTGGGATCACGTCACATGACCCTCCAAATGGTTGGTACGTTTACGTGCTGTGGAGAGATACATCCAGGTCATCTTAAATTCGATGATCCGTAATACCTCATTTTTTCATGGGAACGTATTATTAGGCAGTAGCACCGAGTGAAAACAATCGAATGGAAAGCAATCCTAATACTAAAGATCACATACAGCATCAACTATTATCAGCAGCATTAATGCAAGATTAATCCTAAATCAAAAATAATCGCTTCATCAAAAACAACGTTAATATAACAAATAGTACAAACTTGCAATAGAAATGTCGTTTGTCAATGGAGAAAGCTCAAACCTACCAAATTCGTATGTTTGTCTCTTGTTCATAATAATCTCACGTTTTAGTATAGATCATATATCTCTTACAAAACACTAACAGTACTTCAAGGCACCAGGCACCGGGAAATGGGGTAGAGGGGGGAGGGGGGGGGGGTGAATGTCCGCAAATTTTTCACTGCAAGCTTTGCGCTAAAAGAAGCGTAAATTTCCAACAACACTGCCTCGACTCCTGCCCGCAGTTTCACCGCCAACCTAACAACTTTTCTAATGAAACTAATTTTGTTAGTTGCTATGTTTGTAGGGAAATTGAACCAGGCTTTTACTTTGCTTTATTATAGCTAATTAAAACAGTATTGTCGTATTCCGAAATCCTAGTGTTCTGATATTTTCTACGCACACTTTGTAATATCTATAGCGTACCTAAAACGACATTACTAGGTATAGTTATCATAAATATGTACAGAAGAGATGTGTTCTTTTCAGAGAAACAAAAGAGAAAACTACATAAAATGTTTGATATTCTGTGGTATATAAACAATAACTAAAGGTCTGCACTTATCAATTTAACCGTAAAGGAGCATTCCAGAGATATTAGCATATTTTAAAGATGAATATCTCAAACCAAAAAAAATCTATAGAAACAATTCCAGTGCCCATATTATGGTTTACTTGAGTCCAAACAAAATTGTAGCAGGAACGATGAGATTAGGCGAAAGCTGCTTATGACTTCAAAATTTAAGTTAACAAACCTAACATTTAAAACAATTGTCTGGTATAAGATTTGGATACATTGTCCTCATAGTTCTTTTTTTTATATTTCTAACCAGGTGAAAATTTTTCCCATTCGACGTTTTCTTCTTATAGAAATCTGGTTTTCAAATTCACCAGTTTCTCACCAAAAACACCGTTTGTTCGAACGCATCAACTTGGTGAATGACGGCGTAGTGCAGGCAAATAGGCAAAACGAGCGACTTGAAGTTAGCACTCATATTTTCGCAGCAAATACGCAAATACGCACACACGTGTACACGCACAGGTGATTGCCTATTATATATTACTTACACATCGCAAACGTACGTTTACAGCCTGCCATGCCCAGTTCGTACGTACATTCGTTGCACATAACACTACCACACTCAAAACACATTTCTTAAACCGTTCTTCGAAATCGCTGAAATAAAATTCACTGGTCAACTTTATAGTAAAAGGAAGCTAGCTTGAAAAGTATTTGGAACGTCGAAAGATGAAGCTTGGCCGAATATATATCAGAGTAGAATGTAGTACCGAGAAGCTTAGGCTTCGCAGAACTGTCGGATTGTAAACGTTAGAGTAGCCTACATGCGAATTTTCTTCGCATTGGAGATTGACAGCGCAATATATAAACAACGAAGAGTCTGCTGTTCAAACATATCTTCTGTTACACAAAAATCACGAAATCATTTTGTTTTAAACATATATAATTTATTAGAAATTTCACCGAAATTGAAGAAATTAATCTGTATTCAAATGCGGATTTTGTTGTGATTACTGTATATTTGAAATATTTGTATATTTGAAATATCCATCCTAAACGATCAAAAAATCGTTTCTCTGTCAAACGCAACATTAGCGTTCTCATATTTTGAAAACATGTTTGGAAATTTATTTATCGTTTTGTAAGATAACTTCTAAAGCCTACTAGACCATTCTTTTCTCATAGGAAAACCAACAAACAAAACAAAACACAAATATACTCAACCACACGCGCACACCCACACGCGCATACACACACACACACGCCAACTTGACTACGTAGGTTACTGGCCCGCCTACGACAATAACCTAAAACATCACTGGATCGATCGTAAAAAGTAACATTCCTCTCCTAAAACTTTAATCAATGATGCAATTGTGCCAATAAACGCGTTTATGGTAGTAGCCTAGCGCCACTAATGTATAATAGCATCGCCGCCTGAAGTAGTAGTAGTAGCGTCGTCGTCTATTTAGATTAGTAATCCTTATCACCACTCATTAACAAAGTATCGTCAATTAGGATCGAGTAGTAGTACCTTCTGTATAGAGCATAATACCTTCTGTTTAGGGTGGTAGTACCTCGTATTTAGGGTAGTAGCACCTCGTGTTTAGGGTAGTAGCACCTCCTGTTTAGGGTATCAACGTCACCTGTTGTCATTTTTGGCGTTCCATATAGCACCTCCTGTATAGGGTAGCAACGCCACATGTGGTCCTTTTGGCGTTCCATACACTGGTTATATGTTACTGGCTGAGGTTAGTTCCAAGGTGTTTCGACAACACAGCTAGTTGACCTCTAACGTCCATTCCGTTTCAGATTCGCTGATCGTATTGTGGAGTTTTGGGATGTGTTGGGGATAGAGATGAAGATGCTAGTTACTTTTAGAGCATTGTTAAAACGAAATGCATAAAATCAAGTCAAGAAATGATGGAAAACGAAACACTCAGTGTGCGGTACTAACTGTTTGCATCACTAAGGTAAGCGAATCCCTCAGATCTAGGCCCTAGGTAAAGATGGTACACGAAACACTCAGTTTGCTGTACCAGGTGTTTGAATCACTGTGCCTGTGATGTTGTAAATGAAACACCCTGCATTGAAATCCAAGTGTTTGAATCACTGTGTCCTGGTAAGTGAAAACCTCAGAATGCAATACCAAGTTTTGTTGTCGAAACACCTTGAAACTAGCTTCAACTAGCTGTGTTGTCGAAACACCTTGACACTAACCAGTGAAAACCTCAGCATGCAATATACCAAGTTTTGTTGTCAAAACACCTTGAAACTAGCCTCAACTAGCTGTGTTGTCGAAACACCTTGACACTAACCTCAGTGAAAACCTCAGAATGCAATACCAATTTTTGTTGTGGAAACACCTTGAAACTAGCCTCAACTAGCTGTGTTGTCGAAACACCTTGACACTAACCTCAGTGAAAACCTCAGAATGCAATACCAAGTTTTGTTGTCGAAACACCTTGAAACTAGCCTCAACTAGCTGCGTTGTCGAAACACCTTGACACTTATCTCAGTGAAACCCTCAGAATGAAATACCAAGTTTTGTTGTCTAAACACCTTGAAACTAGCCTCAACTAGCTGTGTTGTCGAAACACCTTGACACTAACCTCAGTGAAAATCTCAGAATGCAATACCAATTTTTGTTGTCGAAACACCTTGAAACTAGCCTCAACTAGCTGTGTTGTCGAAACACCTTGACACTAACCTCAGTGAAACCCTCAGAATGCAATACCAAGTTTTGTTGTTGAAACACCTTGAAACCAGCCTCAACTAGAGCTGTGTTGTCGAAACACCTTGACACTAACGTCAGTGACACCCTCATGATGCAATACCAAGTTTTGTTGTCGAAACACCTTGAAACTAGCCTCAACTAGTGCTCTGCGTTGTCGAAACACCTTGACACTTATCTCAGTGAAACCCTCAGAATGAAATACCAAGTTTTGTTGTCGAAACACCTTGAAACTAGCCTCAACCAGCTGTGCTGTCGAAACACCTTGACACTAACCTCAGTGAAACCCTCAGAATGCAATACCAAGTCATCTTTCATTCACTTCCCATGCCCCATTCATCTCCCATTCTTTATTCCTCAACGTGCCCATTAATCTACTATACCCAGTTAATCTAACACACCATTCACATACTTCCATTCCTTCACCTACTCACCCCACCCATCTTTTGCCATCCACTGATCTACCAAATATACTTCTAACCATTTAGTCAGTCCAACCTTAAATACAACCTTTACTCACTCTATTGCACTTCGCCACACCCAGCCTTTACTTTAGTCTGACATAGGTTTCTAAAAGAAACATGCTCAACTTTTTTTCCCCATAGACACCAAATAGGGCTTACATATTTACCAAATCAGAATAAAATGTTATTAAAGTCTACTATATTTCCACTCTATTCTATTGACGCTATTGTTTTTTACTTCTTTTCCAGACGCTTTGTGGAGGTTGATCTGACCATGGAGCTATAAACTCCCAGTTTATAGCTCCATGATCTGACAGATTTACATACAGAGGGACGGCTAACTTGTGAACATACAGAGAGACAAATAAATAGATGAACAGTAACGATGTTATGCCCCGTCTTCACCAACTTTGTCGGCAAAGAGATAATAAGTGCTTTGCATAAGGACATAACACAGGTGCATTGACCAGGAATCAAACTAGGAACCTCTTGCTGTGTGGCTTTGCTAAATACTTTTAAAAAGAAAGTACTAATAACTTTCTGTAGGGTTGAGCTAACTTCCTTTCCTTGCTCCAATGCAACCATGCCTGTTCCCTGTGAAAGGCACATAAAAATTTCTATGTACCAGGAAACACTGCATGCAGTGCTTGGTGTTCTTGTTCGGAATAGTCAAGGATGAAGAACTTGGGGTTCCATTCAAGGTTCCATCTTTTGATGATGTCTAGGGCCTCTGTTATCGCAACAGTTGTTTCATCCTCTGTGATGAATTCAGCCACAGGACTTTAACCAACATTGGTCCTGAACGGGCAGAGCATATTTTGTGATCTTGTAGGTGGCATCAATAAGTAACATGTCTCCATAAGGCCTTAATAGCAATTGTTGCTGGCTGGTCTGATGGATGAACAGGAAAGTAGTGCTTTCTCCGGTGTCGTAGCTGTCATCATCCATGTCATTCCTATCATCTGTTTCTTGGACAATACCTTGTGTTTTGGGCTTTCTATGGATCCGCACATCAGAGATAGCTGTTTGTTTTGGCTTGTCTGAGTACTGTACTTGCGAAGAAAAAAACAATCTCGGTTGTCTTCACTTTCATGCCTTCACTTTTTCTTCTAGATTGAGTTGGTCAAATTGTGAAAACCTGCCTTTACATAGTGCCAGATGTATGTAGTTTCTTATTGTTCTGTTTGTGGGAAAATAGCACCTGTCATATTTCAGAGGCTTGGAGTCAGGACAAAGCTCCTTATAGACAAAATGCTCAAGTTTCTTTCTTATCAGTGGTACTGATATAACGTGTTGTGCCACATATTCATCAATCTTGTTCCTAACTTCAGTATGAATATAGCATAAAGTACTTTTTTTTTTACAAATGTCAAAATTTGATTTGATCCTATACAACACCTCTACCAGCCTAGATCAGTTTCTTGAATATGTGGCCTGATGCTTGTTCATCTGGGCTATATTAGAGAGCCTCTTCTTCCTTAACAATTAGATATTATGCAGCTCTACAAGAGAAAGCATGACATGTTTGTCCTTAGATGTTGGGTCTGAAGTGGGTACCAGTGAGAAGGAAATAAGGGAGGTGCCTCTGTCCACTAGAGAAAATTGTGGTTATATTAAGCCCCTATATGTAATATGGTGAAGCTTTAGTAAGCTTGTTTCCAAGTAATGGTTTTGAGGCAAACCTGATAGAGGGAACAAGGGGTCCCCCCCCCCCCATCCCCTTTGGGAAATTTGTATTTCTAGTTGTGTATTTGAAAATTTGCTCAAGGTCTGGGAAACTGTGGGAGAAGACCTTATAGAGTACACCTGCCCCCAACCTCAGATTCCTGTCAGTGGTTGTTTGTACCTCTTGTGTGCCAGATAAAAACTTCACATTGTAAAGTATATTATGATTCTTGCATTGTATGTGTAACAAAGAAATATAAAATAAAGAAGTTTTATCTGAAGTTCCTACACTCTTTGTCCTTCCTGAAGCAGGCAATGTTTTTGATCCTTCCAAGTTTGCTGGACTGAGCTGCTGCAGTTTTCTTTAGACCTACTGTACACACTCCAACAAGGTTTTCTTGCCAATAAAAAGCAGCTGGTAATGAGCTTTAACAACAGCAGCTCCCAGTTTTCTTGTTTACAAAGGAGGGCACTGTCTTATGTGTTGTTGAAAAATTATCAAATGTTGACCAATTGTACACAAATGTTGTTACATTGTTGTATCAAGCTACTGTAAATTAAGAGACCTTTTTGTACAGGAATTGCCCTTCCAAGTGTATGGTGACCCAAGATGAACAAAATGAACAAACACACAAAACAGACAAATTGCCAACAAAATTTCTATCATGAGATTAGCCTTTTTGGTTTCAATGAATATCGTAAGTTCGTAACCTATGCATTCATGATGGCGTATGTGTGTATGTATGTGTGCGTTTGTGACGCCCAGCTTGTAAACACGATATCTCAGGAGAGACAGTTGGACCAACTTCATGTTTGGTGTGTAGATGTACCACATTGAGAACAAGAAGCCTTGTGTTTTCTGTGGAGGTCAAAGGTCATTTGGGGTCAGTCACCAGGGGTCAAATTGTGAAAACCTTGTAAACACGATATCTTGTGTTTGAAACATTGATTTTCGTTTTTATGAGAGGTGTAACAACGCTGAATTCGGCTTCAAATGTTTTGACTGACATGATATTAAGTATGATATATTACTAGTGTTCCGTTTTGTCTCGAATATCCGATAGGAATATATGTTGAATACGAGGCTGCCGCGAGAGGCACACTCAGACAATAACTCTGCGGAAAATGAGAACATTTACCAGGATTTATTCACCAATTAACGCATACAGCTTTAAAAACTTCTACGAGACTTAAGGTTACGGATATCAATATGCAATGGTTGCAGTTTATTTAAAACCGTTTTACAAATTATGTGCAATGCATACGATGTATTTTATTACATTTAATCATAAATATTATTTATATGAACTGATAATGAAGAACATATATATATTTATATATATATATATATATATATATATATATACATATTTCTAAATGTGTATAAGTTAATGATCATTCATTGTACCTCATATGTTTATATAAAACTGTTTCCCAATTATCACTGAGCTGGAATCTGCATGGAATTTCAGACTTCAGTTCTTCTTCGACATAATAAACATCAAGAATTAATATTATATAAATATATTTTAGACACAAGACACCATTATGACTATGAAAATTATTCGACGGCATTCAACTCCCATGGGATTTGTATATGAATCAAATGAACAATTCTTGTCGCTTTGACATACTTTATATGTTATTGACCATTTACACATAAAACAACACTGTAATTCATTTCGTCTTTCTCAAAGTAACAGCCAAAAAATGGATCATTCAGTCATTTATCAACCCCGGGTTACGAAATCCAGTCAACATGCATTATTCATGACCGTAGAATAGTCGTTTATGTTAAACATAGTTCAGACATGCGCATAATAGTAAACATTGGAAATAATACAGTGATTCTACGATACAAAATATACGTCATGTAGAATTACATTAATTCAAACCACAATACTTGCGTTAGGTAGTTAATAAAAAGATCGTTAATTATTCAAACAAACCGTTTGGTAACACTATAAATATGATTTCAATGATAAAGAAACTTTATCATATAAAATTGATTTTGACAGTGTAACGATATTCGTTTCTCAAATCGTGTCATACTTTAATTTAATATGAACTTCAAGTGGGCTTCAATTAGGTTTGAAAATCCACAGTCATCAACGATAGCTCATTTTCTTTGCTTCATAAGTAACCTAAGGAGATCAACATGTTAGGTGGAGTGACATGATCTTCTACACAATGCATAAATCTAACATCATTTGACTTATTTAGACTTACTTGATAATTATTGTATATAGTAGCGCTGATAAAATTTAACTGAAAAATGAAGATGAAGTTAAGTTATAATAATTTGACTTATTCCTCAACGATCATTTCTATTGGAACGAATAAAAAAAGTGAGAAATACTCAACAGAACCATCATTTTCTGAAATGAAGTTTCTTTCATGGAGTTAACTTTATAAAAATTGTGAAAGGCTCAAGAAAATAGTCCTACTGTTATCATTTGCTTTATTTCATTGGTGAAACCTGGTTAGATTAGGTAAAGATGTTGACAAAAAATCTATTTTCTTTACTTTTAAAGTGAACAACTTCAAGGTGATATGATTTAACAGTTATTATTTTGATGTAGTCAAATTGTTTATCCTTCTCCGGTTACGTTGGTACGTCTTCACTTATCGACACACAAACCTTTCTAACTAACTTTAAAAGTATTGGAAATAGAAACAATGTGATAATAAATAAACCGAATACTATCACCAGACCGTTTATATCATGATCAACTACTGTGGTACCGCCGCTCACTGTTACAGATACACTATGAGTCAATGTTGTTTTCTCGTGATCTGTTTCGCATCTTCTAAAATTAACTGAAGTTATCCTTTGATTATTGAATTTAAAAGGTGTCGCACAACTAGGAGAAAGTCTCTCGTGAATATGAGACATTAGTAAATAGTCTTTTAAATGAATTGCATAGCAATCGCACTTTATAGGATTATGTAAAAGGTTCAATGTTGTATATCCATGCAAGTTGTTTAAAGTGTCAACGTCAAGAAATTCGATTTGGTTTCCGGCCAAATCGAGGAACCGAAGATTGGGATTGTTATAAAAGAGGTTTGGATTGATCGACTCTATCTTATTATATTCAAGTGAAAGAGCACTTAACTTTATATTTTGATTAAAAAGGTCTGGATTAGCAAGGTTTTTAATAAGGTTACCAGACAAGTTAATTTCTTCAACGTTAGGGAACTTTGAAAAGAATGGTGAAGAAATATCTTCTATGAAATTATCTTTTAGTCCAAGTTGAACCACTGATGAAGAGTTGTTACGAAACCAATTTATTGGCAAATTTGAAATATTATTATGGCTGAGAATGACAGAACGCAGCAACGTGAATCCGTAGAAATATGCTGAATTTGAGTTAACCAAGTAATTATTTTCTAATAGAAGATATTTAAGAGATTCATGGTAAATATAAGTCCCAGTAAAGAACACTAATTCGTTGTGATTTAAATCAAGTGATTCCAAATTAGGCAGTAAATTAAGTATATTAAAGGAAAACATTGATATTTTGTTACGGGATAACTTCAATGTTTTCAGCGAACTAAATCCACGTAGTGTATTGTCTTTAACAACCACCAATTGATTATGCGACAAATGGAGGCTTTCTACAGAAGTTAAATTTGGAAATAAATTACGGATTTCAACGATACCGTTGTTACTTAAATATAAGTTTTTCAAACTGATCAAGTTTTGGAAAATTCTTGTGGGAAGTGTTTCGATATTGTTATGACGTATGTAAATATTCTTCAAGTCTGTCATATTTTTAAAATATGTCGAATTGATATTATCAAGCAACATATTACCATTGTTAATAAAGGATAACTCTCTTAAGTTACTCAGACCGGCGAGAAACCGCCAGTCACCATTTTGAAGAAATGTTGAATTACTATTGGCTATGATCAGACCCGTGAACTTATGAGAGAGTTCTTTTTCAAACTGGTCGGAACTATTTGACATAAGTTTGCTGCAAACTAGAGTAGAGTAAAACGGACAACAGTTGGATGGGGTAGGATTCTCGCATGCATCATATACATCCCAATATAAACCACAACTATGAGAACACATTTTCAAAACTAGAAAGGTCAACGTCGCGAAAATAAAATATTGAGACATTGTCCTTGAAATGATCAACCCTTATTGACCTTTCAGTGGCAAAAGGACTGACCAGTAACGAAATGAGTCAATAGTGTGGGAGTGTATGGATAGAAACTGCCATAACGAACATTTTGCGTGATAAGATCGTAAGCAGAAAGAACCAGTCTTTGTAGGAAATGACACGCGTGACGTCGTTTCTGTTATATTTGGTTTATTACGGATATTACAATTATTGTTTTCTAAGTTTGATACAATTCTTCTGCTTCTGCTTCTGCAGTTATCTTTAATTTGCGGATAAACAACCCAGAGCTGTTAGGAATGAACTTGTCCTCTCTGGATTGCTGTGAAGGTATTCACCCAATGAAACCAACATTTGGTAATGTAGTGAGAATTAGCCCTTTATAGAATCAACATTGATCAACTCCAACAGTTCCTTGGAGAATTATGATAACATTTATTTTAATACACAAATTCCAAATGTGTTGAAAATCGATGGCGATCAAAAGTCGAAAATAGGAAGAGCAGTCCTCCTCAAAAAGGTGTATTCATCTGAAGGTGAGGTGTAAACATCACCCGTATACACAGAACTAAGATTCTTGTTAGCACAACAGAGAGATGAATAAAGTAGCGTCGATACACCAGGACGTTGAAATTAATAAAGCTGAAAAACCAGAACAGTTTTATCAAGAAATCTGTAATTAATATTTCCTTCGCAAAATTCTCTTTCAAGAAATGTCTTAGTTGCATAAGAAATCAATGAGGTTACTTGTCCATAGAATAAAACTTACTTTAAGGCAATCATATGCAGTTGTAATAGTCGCATCGATACACCAGAACGGAGTTAGTATTAACGTTGATATACCAGGACAGTTAATCAAAGACACTGAAATTATGTTTTCCAGCACAAATTCCTCTTTGGAATTTTTCCATCAGTTCCATGAAAGAATATATTAGCTACATACAAGAACAGTGAAAATATTGACACAACAAGGTTGAGATGTAAATAGCTCCGTTGATACAATAACATGCCCAGGACTAAAGTTCACGTTGAGCCATCAGAATGGTGCATAACACATCGAAATATTAGTATGTTGGATGTCGTAAAAATATTCACTTAAATCCTCCTTCTAGTTATGATAAACAAAAAAAGGTAACACTGGTCAGTTCATGCTTCATTCTCTCCTGGTATTAAAGTAAACACAGGGTTTAAGAATAATCAGGAGACAGCCGCAAAATCTTTCGACAATCTTACCTAGAGAGGAAACAACTGTTAGTAACTGCTATGTTAAAGTTAGAGCGCCTTACTTTTTGATCCTATCAGAATCTTCTTCAGTGGCAAACTGAAACGCAAACAAACACATCAAGGGACACATATGCACAGACAATTCAATTTGGACATATAAGTAATGAATAATAATAATAATACCAAATTAATATGACACTCTAATCAATCAAGACGTGTTCAATCGCGCTTGCAACGACAAAAAATTACTAACGAAACAGATTAATAAATTAAGGGTTAAAGCATGACCTCCATGTAGCGGACAACACAAAAAGTGCATGCACGGCCGTGCTTAAACCAAAATATAAATAAAGATAGGAGAAAAGAGTAATCAGTTGATAGTTAACTTACAGAAGTATTCATCGGAATTATTAAAGAGAAAATGTTTTAGACGTCTATTAATAGAAGGAATGACACGGAGTTCTATAGTGGTAGGGTGTTCCATAATTTAGGGCAACATTTGACAAATGAGCAATCAGCGAAATTTGGTTTAAGTTTTCGGTTTGAGTGCAATGGCTATGGAGGGAATGAAACTAATTATATCATTGATTAAATAAATAGGCGCAGAGTCATGTAGACATTGATTGACATCTGTATCGTTTTTAATAAGATTATCTCAAGCACTCCCTATACAATAGTCCATGTATCTGAAATTGTGGTTAGTACCATTATGTTGACTGGAGTAACGTTAGTTGGTGTTAAATAAAAAACAATTTGGAAATATATCTATAACGAAAACAAATGTTTGCACTGCATATGACGTATAAGGAACAAACGTATTGTTTATTTATTCTGAAATACAGTTCTCATTCGACCACTCAAAATGTATATTA
>JAIPMN010003148.1:44383-56847 GCA_020650975.1 Apostichopus californicus | reverse complement strand
ATTCAGCCTTCTCTTTTTTGTATTGGCAGGTGTTTGCGACAATTGTTTAGACAAGTTTTGAGCAGTGCACCCAAAAAAACAGGGTTTTAAGTAGTGCAAAATGAAAGTGCATTTTTTGAGTAGTGCAAAAAAAAATTTTTTTTACTAAATATTGTGCATTCTTAATTGAATGCCTACAACTCTTGCTCTTCCAATGCAGTTGACAATTGTATTGCCACCATCCACCTCCTCTCTCTCTCAGAAATCTTTGTTTGCCAGCAATAGTTATTAGTACAGTATTCTTAAATTTCTCATGAAATCACAGAATAAATTAAACCTCCACCTATAGCCTGTTGTACCGATACACCCATCATAACCAGATGCACATGGTAACACTAGTCAATATAGTGCTGTGAATATAATATGGTTGGCTGATTACAGCTACCAGTAATTTGTACAACGTCCTATTGCTTGTTTAGCTAAATAATCCATATTCCTATTCCAATTGCTGGAGTTGCTCATTTACAATTTTTTTAGGGTAGCATGGTATTTAAAACAACCAATATATATATATATATATATATATATATATATATATACATGGCTGTATGTACAACAAATCTGAAATTGGCAGTATTTCAATTATCAGTAAACCTTGCCTTTTCATCCTAACAACAGATTTCTAAGTCAGTCAGTCAGTCGGAAGATATTACAGATTCCTTCGCTAGTTTCTTCGACATTGTCGGAAGTTCAGTAACACCTTTCATATATATCTAATGTATTAATGTTTCTCTTATATATTAATGTATCTCCTCTTTGAGAATGTTTTCCAAACATGGCTTTAGGATGGGTTCACTTTACCTCTTGCACCGACCGTCAGGGATACTGTTAATCCTGTATCCTTGATTAGGTTCACAATGTCTTTGTGTGGCATGTTGGTGATATCGATGCCGTTAATGGCGATGATGTGGTCACCAACTTTCAGCCATCCATTGCGATCCGCAGGACTCCCCTTTGTTATACGACCTGTGCGAAGGTAAAAACATACAATATAAATATGGCGCTTTACTGGAGTGTCTTTGAAATCATTCCATTCTTAATTTGTTAAAATAATGTGACAGAAATAATGCTTGAAAATTGCTGCTAGAATGTTGTTTTTTTTCTATTAGAAGATACAGACACTGGTTTTGGTTAATACAGTAAAGTGTTCTTTGACCATAAAAATGTAGATATTATAGCAAAGGTTAGTGTAGGATTCCATCTTGGAAGCACTCACACATAATGGAAAGTCGTTTCCTGTTATGCTTACATACCAACCACCTTTTTTGTTGTTGTGGATTTTGGGATGGGGGAGGAAAGAGAAAAGAAGCAAGAAGGGAGGAGGGGGAGGGGAGTGGAAGGGAGGGCAGGAAGGGGGAGGGAGTTGCTTGTTTTAAACTCATCCATAATGAATAGATTTTGTTTCATGTCTCTGTCTGAATCATACCTATTGTTGTTCCTGATTTCATGTGTGACGAGAGGACAACAAAACCGAAACCTTCGCTTTCATGTCTGGTGAGGACGACTTCCGTTGCCCGGGCATCTACTGCTGAACTGATGATGGTTGACTGGGAGCTCCTACTGTGCGTCGGTGACGAAGATTCTGCAAGAGAAATAGAGGCATTCTTAGGGCATCACTTTAATGCACAAAAGAGCAACTTAGTCACAAAGAAGAAACTACATCTGCTTCAGAAATCAATGCATATTTCCATGTGTGTATCAATATCGAAAAGCGTACAGAACGACCAAATGCCTTGTTATTCAATACCTTGCAATGCAATGAAGACATTTTGTGCTGGCAAACACTGAAAACCCATCCCTGTTATTATACACTATATCATTGCATGGTTTTAATTGCCATAGCAACACACACTGGATATCCCCAGTGGGGAGAGACACTGCTAAATGAAATTATAATATAGCATAGTATTTTGCAACCTGTATCTCTGGGTAAAGCATGATTTAGGAGATAACCAGAATTCACAAATTATGTAGCAACCATCATAAATTTCATACAGATTCAAAACGCTGTGCAATAGACAGATAACATGGTAGATTCCCATGGTGATATCAGACACAAGTAATACACCTTTCTCATAACAATATATGTGATGCTCACACTATAGCTAGAATGTTTAATAATGACATACAGCTATGCATGTAACTGAAATAAAACAGCTTTAAACGTCAATCTGTATGAATTTGACACATTATAAGCTCAACTGGTCTATTGCTGGAGTTGTACACCTCTGCTGTCACTGGTTGGAAATTCTGTCTTTGCCAATAATAGCTTTGCACTTTCAAAGATATTTAAAAATAATTCCAAAGCCTTGGTCTGTTTACAATGTTATAATTAAACACAATGTTATCAATCAAACTTTTACAAAGAGTTACTCATGATGACACTCCCCAGTTGTGAAATATTATTTTTAAAGCCATCCCTTCCGTGCTCCAAATTGATATTCGTTTCCTAGGATCCAAAATAAGCATGCAAACAGCCACAGAGCTTATTTTATTTCGTTTATTTTATTTGTTTTTTCACAACATATATGCAAAAAATGTAGCAAATACAGAGAGTTATGGAATGTGAAAGGAAGTGTATCAAGTAACCCTTGTGGGCTTGTGATACACTCCCTGTACAATGTATTAGGTTGATAACTGTCATAGAGCATCTGCGATCTTCTGGGCTGATTAATATTTTGATTTTAGAATTTGAATTAAAACAAATCTTTACAATATCACAAGGGATTTCCACCGCCGATGTGTGTGTGTGTGTGTGTGCTTGAGATTTTCTCACCTCTTGGAGCTAATGGTACAATTCTTCGTATACCCAGTGAGACTCTTCCAATGTGTCCTGCATTGTTCATCAAGGTCACGACCTTTGAATGGGAGGCCCCGCTAACCGATTGCCCATCGATATAGAGGATCTGGTCTCCACTCTGGAGCCTGCCATCTACATCTGCTGCTCCACCATTTACGATGTTAGCCACAGAAACCTGGAGGAAGGAATTAACAAGGAAGAGGATGAAGAGGACAATTATGGAGATGAAGAATATATATATAATTGGCATATCATCACATTCAACTCCCCACAATAACATTAACTCTAATACACTGTACTGTTCCTTATTGTACTGTTTTGTACGGTAGTGTTCCATACTGTAATGTACTGTAGTATGTTGCACTGTACTGTAATATACTGCACGGTATTGTATTGTTCTGTACTGCACAGTACTCAATGGAATGTACAGTATCTACTGTATTGTATGTACTGTATTGTATGTACTTTAGTATACTGCACTGTACTACACTGTACTGTAATATACTGCACAGTATTGTATTGTTCTGTACTGCACAGTACAGTACAGTACTCAATGGAATGTACAGTATCTACTGTACTGTATGTATGTACTAATTGTATGTACTTTAGTATACTGCACTGTACTACACTGTACTGTAATATACTGCACAGTATTGTATTGTTCTGTACTGCACAGTACAGTACTCAATGGAATGTACAGTATCTACTGTACTGTATGTACTGATTGTATGTACTTTAGTTTACTATACTGCACTGTGCTTCAGTGTAATGTATATGTATTATGTACTGTAATATACTGTAGTGTAATGTATGTACTGTAGTTTACTGTACTGTGCTGTAGCATAAATGTATGTACTGCGCTGTAGTGTAATGTATATGTACTGTTGTGTGCTGTAGTGTTATGATGTACTTTAGTAACTTTACTGCACTGTGCTTTAGTTGAATGTATATGTACTGTTGTTACTGAACAATAGTGTAATGTATATGTACTGTAGTTTACTGTACTGTGCTGTAGCATAAATGTATGCACTGCGCTGTAGTGTAATGTATATGTACTGTAGTGTAATGTATATGTACTTCAGTTACTGTACTGCACTTTGCTTTAGTGTACTGTAATGTATATGTAGTGTTGTTTACTGTACTGTGCGTAAATGTATGTACTGCACTGTGATGTAGTGTAATGTATATGTACTGTAGTGTACTGTATGCACTGTACTGTGCTGTAGTGTAAATGTAAATGTGTATTGTATTGTAATGCACTTGGATACATGTGAGAATGCTACATTTTTTTGTCTTGGCCTAACAAGGTTGTTCATTAGTGTTTAATACCAATTCAATGACAAAAACAATTTGCTCCCCACTTTTATATGCAAATTAGGCTACACAACATACATGCATGACTACAAAGGTATAATTGGTCAAGACTATGCTATAGCATACTATTTCTCTCTACTTTTGTTTTCTCTGAAATCTAAATACTTTTTCCCCTTTAGAGTATTCAAACAATTTATTTTTATGGCCTATGCAAAACATACTTTGCAATTATTCCAATTTATATAAAATACTTATCATGTAGCTTAGAACTACTGTTTAACAGTAGCTCTGGCATTAAGCTGAGGACTCCATTTTCATTTTCTCCATCTCCATTTTCATTCTACATGAACAACAAAACTATTTTGCCAGAATGTTTCTAGAGGTAATAAATGTCACAAATGATTGACTGTGCTAACTGTTACTATGGTAATTATGATCTTATCTAGTACGGTGTGAAAATCTCCCCAATGACAAACTCCTGTAACATGAATACAACCACCTTTGCACCTACCACTAAATTGTCACCTATGGAAGGCTGTTCTCATATTACAGATTCTAACCTGCATTGCTGCCATAAAACAGAAATGACAAGGTTACCCTACATATTTTGCACTGCAAAGTCATGCTGGTGACACAACTTTGATCTTGTAGTTTCAGTTCTCAGTGTATGTTCCATGACAACAAGGTTAAATACTTCATTTATTTTGAACACTGCAATTAATGTCACAAAAATCGGGTTCAGTCATGATCACTTGTTCAAAGTTATTGGTCGAGTCAATCCTTCAGTTGAAGCTTAAATGCTATCAAATCTTACTCTGCATGTAACGTTCAACTAACAACAAGGAATTAAACACAGAATGGCATTACTGTGCACTGAGGGTATAGCATAAGAACATGCTACAGTATGGACAGAACAAAACAGAAAAGTAGAATATCCTAGTAATGACCTCAAAAACTAACAAACTCTTCTGGACAGCGACTAATCCCACATTTCTAATTGACTTAATCCTTAATCTTTATTGATCTTACCTGAGTACCCTCCTCAGTAAAAGGAATTAAACACAGAATGGCATTCCTGTGCACTGAGGGTATTGCATCATAAGAACATGCTACAGTGTGGACAGAACAAAACAGAAAAGTAGAATATCCTAGTAATGACCTCAAAAACTAACAAACTCTTCTGGACAGCGACTAATCCCACAGTTCTGACTGACTAAATCCTTAATCTTTATTGATCTTACCTGAGTACCCTCCTCAGTACCAGGAATTAAACACAGAATGGCATTCCTGTGCACTGAGGGTATTGTATCATAAGAACATGCTACACAATGGACAGAACAAAACAGAAAAGTAGAATATCCTAGTAATGACCTCAAAAACTAACAAACTCTTCTGGACAGCGACTAATCCCACAGATCTGATTGACTTTACCTTTAATCTTTATTGATCTTACCTGAGTACCCTCCTCAGTACCACCAACAATTCGAAATCCAAATCCGTTTTCACCTTTCTTCAAGAAAATAGTAGATTCGATGAAGTGGCTTTGAGCGTCTCTGCCCGGAGAATGAGGCTGTCCCCTAGACTGCGGTCTGCTCAGTCTATCCTCTGGACCTTCGAGTAGGAAATGATAAAATATCCATAACGGTGCAAGAATATTCAAAGCCCAAACAATGATCAGAGGGCATGGAAAATATGAAAATGATCAGCAAACATGGAAAATATGAAAATGATCATTAGAGCGTGTAAAAATATAAAAAAGAGAAAAATGTACAAAAATCAATGCACTGATTCCTGCATGCCCAGGAACAAATTGCTCTGTTTGACTGTAATATATGTTATGGGTGGAATGTAATTAGCTAGAGTGTGTTTTGATAGAGTATTATGGTTTGTGGCAGTAATAGGCTTCACTGTTGTAATACAAGTTGTCAAGGAGGCCTGGAATGTGTTGCATAGGTTGTACTACTACAGTGTTGTACAAAGGCAGAGTGTTTTGAAATGAGCTGCTGGAGTGTATCACACTTCTTGATCCACATGCTTGAATAAATGGGGTCTGTATTAAACCACATTACTGCATGACAGGGGGCCGGGAGGAGGGTGGACCCGAAGACTTTTAAAACATAAAATATACAATGGGCGACCCGAGAGTTGTAACCTGGAATTTTTACCTTTAAACCCATTTCGTAACGGTGGACCTCTGAAAATCTTGTCTTTGGAAGTGATTCGAAATTTCAACATCGTTTCCCTTAATACATTACTGAAACTGCCATCTCTCATGCGGTCCGAAATCAAAAAAATATCGGGCAGTGTGAAGGATATCATCCATCAGACGGAAAATGAAACAACAAAATAGTCCAGGGCTAGCTTTTGTTCGTCTCCTCGAAATATCTCAAAGGCCGATGCAAATTCATCTTGCGGCGTTGGCTGATTTGAACTGATAGAACAAACCGGTTACATACATACAATCTTACAAAGAGATCAGACCACCACATGGATTCAGACAACTTGAAAAAGTGAGTAGAGGGAAAAAAATGCACTATGGTATTAAGTTGTTTTATTCTTCACAAAGACAATTTGTTGACTCTCCTTCCTGAGATGAAAACATACTTCACTTTGAAGGTTCCTGACTTACAAGGCTGCATAACACCTGCTCCCTACTATCTATAGTTGCAAAGTTCAAATGTGTCACATTTAGCAAACTAATAGCCTGTGTTGGCAATCTCAAAGACTTTCATATATTTCTCTCAATTTAAGATGACCTTTGGAAGCTATTAATCCGGGTATTTTTTCTTTCTTTCTTTCTCTCCTATAAGTGTTCTCTCAGAATGGAATAACTACTTATCAAAGTCCAGTAGTAGGTATGGCAGTAGATAATGGCAACACCGGTCTGGTCTGTCCTCCAGGGAATTTTGTCTTCAAAATAAAAATGGCTAATTGGATAGGATTTGATATGCAATGTTCTTTCTTCTCTTGCCAAATACCTATAAAGTAACATAAAATGCCTGAGATACCCTCAATATGTACAACTGTTGCTGGTTGCATCACTTTTCCAAGAAAGTGGCACCCTTGTGTAACACCGGTCTGGTCTGTCCGCAAGGGAATTTTGTATTCCAAATAAAAATGGCTAATTGGATAGGATTTGATATGCAATGTTCTTTCTTCTCTCGCCAAATACCTATAAAGTAACATAAACTGCCTGAGATACCCTCAATATGCACAACTGTTGCTAGCTGCATCACTTTTCCAAGAAAGTGACAGGTTTGTATAATAACACACACTCAAAATGACAAAAGAGCAGTTACTTCCAAGCAAGCAAGGCATGTTTTCAAAGAAAATTAAAACACAAGAACAAATAAAAAAATGAATTCACTCTACATATCTCCCGCACAAAATTGAACAGAGGTAAGAAATCCAGACATGATGACCAACAACTCTTGAAGATAGACACTTTTCACTGACAGAATGTCTGACATATTTAGCATTATGTATGATGACACATACACGGCAACAATTTTGCCATCCTCTGAGATTTGAAGAGAAACACTTGAATCCCTCCTTGTAACATGTTACGACAACCATCAAGAGGAGACGGAGACATATAGAGAGAGATACAGCATAAAATGATACACTATACTCTACCCCTTCATTACTGATTGTTTGTGTATTAGTATTATTTATTACTAAGATATTCTAAGGTGACACATACACAAGGAGGCAATGGTATCTATAGTTTCAAACTCCACTTCAAGTTGCCAGCCACGATGGATCCAGTGGAATTGCATTAATAGCCGTTATAAGCTGTGAACTCTTCTGACTGACACGTTTATCATTGGAGGTAACTGTTAGCAGTAATGCATAGTTTAAGAAAAATGTAAAGCCATGGTTTGGCAGACAGCTCACAAATGAACCCTCCTAGTGATAATTCCATATATGTACAATTTGTTACTCAAATTTCCTTGAATTATGCCAGATTGATTCTTACGCCGCAATGAGAATCATAATAAACAGAAATCTTTTCAGAAGACAGAGAATTTTGTTTATCACAGATATCAGTGTTTCAGTAAGCACAATTTTCCAAGTCTCCAGAATTTTAATTTCATTGTAACAATCTTTCCCCACTCTGCATCTTTTGAAAACCACCAAACATACACATTCAAAGTTGCACACAAAAGCCTCTATACCGGTTTAGTCCATTCATGAGATCGTAAGCTCAGAAACTTTCCAGTTACCTTCATTATCACCAGGTGAATATTTTGTGTATGTTTGACCTACATCTATCCCATCCTAATTTCTCAAAGAAGAACACACATCTTACAATGTGAACTGAGGAAACATCCAGGACACTACCACCCAGTTAATATTCACTCTCTTTAAAACACCTTTCACTCACAACAGTCTGAAATCTACAGAGTTGAATGCCATGCCTAACACCACATATATTATATTTGTTTAGCTTGAGGTCTGACCAAGATTTGTCACAGTTCAAGAAAGCCTAAATTAATGACCAAACAAATATTCCATAGGAAATAGTACCGTTCAAAGTCGTTCTCAAACAGAAAAAATATTCTCACACAGAAATATGCGACGGAAATCCGCTCCTCGTTAGTGAAGTAACGAAACCACTGGTGTTCCCAAAGGTAATTAACTGTCAGCAAAATGATTCAAAAATTTTTACAGACTGAAGGGAAATCAGTTTAAATTAATTCCAGCAAAGTTAAACAAAGAGAGCTCTGCTAATTGTCTGAACCATCCATCACAAATTGTCATCGAGCGATGAACTAAAATTTGGTGTTTCTTATTGAGAAAACTCCTGAATTATCCCAGACATATGTGGGTTAGATAAATGATGATAGTAGTCTCCACCTAGGGGTACCAATCTAAACACATCATTTGCAATCTAAACACATCTTTCCCAATCTAAACACACATCTTTCTTGCAAGTCCATATCCATAGTTGGCTGTAATGCAAATACTGAGCTGTACAGCTCAGAGCTGTCATGAACCCTCTGAGATTTCCCCCCAAGGGGTAATCCAAAGTCTTGACAAATGTAAGAATATCTACTAAATCAGAAGACACACAAATCGAACGGGTGTTCTCATCTGCTTTAGATGATGTTTTAATTATGACCTCGAATCATTCAATTATTGCAAGGTTTTTTTCCCTATTTCTGTGAGAGTTCAATCTGCAACAATTCCCTGCAAGAGGCAATTTTTATATACAATGATAGCACATTCCTTTTTGCTTTGATTCTGTGCACATAGTTTACAGTCACAGTTCTACGGCCAAAATCGCTTCAAATTTTAAGTCGCTTTAAAATGTAAGTTTCCACCGCTTCCAGCACTGATTCCCCACAGACTCATAAACCACGGAATGACATCATCGCTAGTATATATGTGTATGTATCAAATAGTTACCCTGACCTGCAACAATTATTGCTGCATAGTAAAACACATATACCTATACTGTACATCCCACAGGAAAGCTACTTAATACCAACAAGATATGAAACAGGAGTATATCACTATTATTATCATTCCCACGAGAGAGTTAATTTATTAAAAGCACTGGTAAGGATTCAGTGTATTGTTTTTATTTTTGCTGTTCTATAATTTTTAATGATTTTAATTTTTTAGTTTAGTCCAGAAAACCTTGGTACTACTGACAGACACTAAGCAACGAAGAAGAAGGAGGGATAAGGAGGCAGAAAACTTTCTGATGAATAATCGTAAAATCATTACCATTATGACGGGGAAATCTCTGAAAGATATTTGACTAGGACACAGAGCAAAGTACAAATTAGCGGGTACTTTACAAGGGCAGACAATTTTATGGAAAAAAAATTCCAGTTTGTTCTTTTACTCAGAGAGGTCTACAATACAGTTATGTGCAGACATGGTAGATAATGAGCCTTAACAGTATAAGAACTACTGTACTGATGCTTTAGAGTAGTTTTTAAGTGGCTTTAAAGTAGTTTTAAGGTAGTTTAAAGTAGTTTTACAAGTTCAGATCAATTCTAATTTTATTAAAGTGGCTTGTAAAATTGCAAATGACTGTCTGTGTCAAATTCAAAGTAACAACAGTTCATGTGTTTGTGTTACCCTGCCAAGATAGTAAGTTACAAACTTTTCCTCTGATCTTTAGAAAAGAAATATCCTGGTATATATTCAAATTCAAGAATACCTGGTTGGAAGGGAGAGTTAAGGTGTGGGGTGGGTGAGCATCGGCGCACACATCAACTCAACTTTTGACACTGCAAACTTTACAACTTCGATGACTCGATCAAGCGCATGACATCACGCCCTAAAGTAAGTTCCGCATCGATTCCGTCTGCCTACGCTGCAGGGAACTTAGAGCGGCGGCTAATCCAACCAAGGTAACACTTTGTCATACTCTCTGTCACAGATTTCAAGCTTGGATACTAAAATTCTGAGAACAAACACACACACACACATACAGGAAGTAGAATCTGTACACAAGCGTAGCTCTTCCATGAAAATATACTGGTAGCCGACTACCTAGGCACCAGAACTATACGCCGACTCATATACTGTACAAGATAGCAATAGATCATTACTGATAACATTGAACTCTCATATATAGACTGGTGGAAATTTCACCTGGTTTTTAAGTCACGCTACTGTAATTATACTTCATTAAAGGTTGTGCCACAGCTTTAGCATACTGACTGTTTTGTGGGTACTGTTACTACTGGATACCACTATCTCTCCAACACTCATGCATATCATTAAAACTTCCAACAACCAACAAAAAATTAAAAACAGAGTATATACCTATATAACGTCTTTCACAAACAACGCTAGACTAATGCTAACATTCTTTATGTTTGTGCTAATTAAATATTGTTTTTTTGTCAAGTGGTAGTGAAGAGTCGAACTACATTTCCAAAAAGTGCATCAGAGTTATTTTCGATAGTAACAAAATATATGGATATAATTTTTTGTACATGTATCTCATTGGAAACTCAATGCTTGGCTGTATTGTACCTTACTCTTAACATGCTTTTAAAGGACTTAAATCTATTTCGAGAATGTGACCCATTTTCACGATTACATTTGACACAAATGATTAGACATGATAAAATGCACAACAAGATCAAAACAAATTTTCTCTGAAATTCAGAAAAGGATTGTCGAGTTGAAAAGTTCAACAAAAGGAAAAAATATCCAACAGGATGGTACAAATGTGGCAACAGTAAAAGAAAACCAAAATTAAATTTGTTGCATATAACACAACACGGGTAGTACCCTCTTGGAATCAATCCGAATTTATCCACTATACAATGCAATATTTCTTCTTAGAATTTATGCTCCATTTTACTGGTCCACAAAACTTGCACTAATACTGTGACACCGCCATATTTGAATCCATCTAAACAAGTTCAATTTTTCTTTGGACATTCTTAGCTTGTAATCCATTGTAAATCTATTGCACGATGGAAGCACAGTTTTCCTTAGCTAGCAACCGACTAGGGCTGTGTGTACTTTGACTACGTTTAAGTGACACTCTGCCCATAGTCGTCCCACACTTGATATCGAAACCAAACATCATTGTTGCCACTTGTATGGAAGAGTAAACAGACGGATCTCTTTCCAACATTTTGTGACCCTTCTTTCAAAGTGGCAGGGTATCACTCGATCCCCACCAACCTCTAGGTAAATTTAATACAATTACTAGAAGTAAAGTTACAGCCTGTTCATTCACTCTGGGTGTTTGGACCCTCATTTAATCGAACAGCCTTCACAATATACTTGCACACAATGTTCACAACAATACTGCATATAGGCCAACACACATTTGTTTTCATTAATTAGTCATGCTGAGTAGAAAATTAACCGAAAAGAAAGTCTGTTACATGGTATCCCCGGCTGATCCATTGCTTTGTGCACCATATATATATCTCCACCATATATGGTCAACAAGACATACAGCAGAAATATGCAACAGCACATACAGTTGTTGGGTGGTTTTGATTTGTAATTATAAGATGGACCTGTATATACAATGATTCATCTGAGGTATAACAACATTGATACACCTAATTCTGATTTGGAACCTCTTCGAATCAGATCTATATTAAAATTGGATCACTTGATCTTTTAAATTTATTCTAACACTTGGTTTAATCCAAATACAATCGTATTTTTGAGTATTCTTTGATAAGTTTGTGGAGTAATGATGCCAACAAAAAAATCTCTGTTAAGGTCTAAAGTCAGGTACTGGGTACAAAACTAACTATAAATGAAAGAAGTAAAACCAAAAAAAAAGTTTCAAAAGAAAATTGCTGAGAGAGGG
>JAIPMN010003148.1:0-27362 GCA_020650975.1 Apostichopus californicus | reverse complement strand
CCCCCCCCCCCCCCCCCCCCCCCCCCCCCCCCCCCCCCCCCCCCCCCCCCCCCCCCCCCCCCCCCCCCCCCCCCCCCCCCCCCCCCCCCCCCCCCCCCCCCCCATGGAAGCATGTGCTGTAATTTTGAGAGAAGTTACTACCACATAGCTCAAAATTACATGTTACACAGATCTGCAATTCTATTATGTAGTGTCATATGTAATTAAGCCTACCAACAGAAAAACTTTCAACAAGCAATAAGCTGATAAGGATCGTAGTTCAAAACTGACACAATTCAGACCGAATCGATCAGATAAAGGATTTTGCAAGCGAAAGCAAAGAAGGTACTGTTTGATACCAAGTTAAAATTAGATTAAGAAGGGTGGCAGTAGACCATTATCGACTGAAAAGCATTCTTAGAATGGGTGTGCTAATAGGGATTTGCAGTAGTATGTTTCGAGATAATTAAAACTACACAGCTTTAAAACTTACGTGTACCACAGTTCCGCAGTCCTTACGAGCCTTATATAGTACTCATGCTTGGCAAAAAGATGTTTTGAACAGATCTATTTGCTAGTTTTGTAATGAAAGCATTTTAGACAGAAAACAGAGAAAGCACACCAAGCAGAAAACATCGACCAGGGGAGGAGGTGGAATCCAATCCTCCCCTTGCTTTTAGCTACCTGATGTGGTATAATAGCTACCGTTTTCCGACGCTTCTTTGGACGGCTGTGTCTTGACTTCTTCGACGCTAGTCTGTGAAACAGTTTCGGGAAACTTTGGCCCCGGTTTCTGGCCGTTCGCTGTTCCATTCTTCACGGGGCTGTCGTATTGGGTCTTGCGGTTGACGTGACTGGTTTTCGGAATGACAGAACATAGAATACATGTAATCAACCATATAGTAGATTATAAGTTCTACTGACTGAACGACTGTTTGGCAGAGTCTAACTCAGTAACTCTGACCCATATATATTATATCCTGCCCTGTACATACATCACCTCCACTTGTGACTTAACCCTGGAATAGATTAGATGCAATTATCATCTCGTATGTTCTTTACTAATTGTCTATATGTGGACGCTCGACACAGAGTAACTACAGACCAAAACAAGAATACATGCATCCTACAAAATATATGCAACCTGAAATTTTGACGATACCATACCCCTTCTTGCTTTTTATCCTTCCTTCTTTCTTTGTAAGTTACTGAACAGGCCTGTCGTGGCTAACTTTTATGGGAGGTCCGGTGGAATGCTGTGATTTCATTTTCGTTGGACAATATCAAGATTTTTTCCAGAGCTAATTCAAATGGTCTTCTGCTTAATACATAGTAAATTCATTTAGCCTTACTTTACACGTTTGATAACCTTTGTTCTGACAAATGTTAAAGTGAGTCCAGGATGTCTGAATGACTAACGGCAAACTAAATCTACTAACTCGACCCTGTTTTTGTTTTAAAAAATTCTCTAAAATTGCATCAGCCAAAATAGTGAAGTCATCATTTCATTCCTCTTAGTAACTGAAGCCAAAAGTAACTTACTCTATGAAGTAGGTGCCATACTGTGGATCATTAATTCTTTCCCATCCGTAGGGTAAATCTGTGAAAAAGCAATAAAAAGTTTGAATGAGTACAACAAGCTTGGCCTTAACATCGAGTTTAAAAGCATCGATTCATGTAGTTATCTTACATCATATGGAAAGACCAGTACATAAAGATCACAATATGTTCATATGTTCCTAGCATCTAGTAGTGTGGGCGGTGGGATTCATTTTCTTGCAAAATTTTTCCTGCCCTGAAATAATGCATGACAAATCAAGATACAAAATCTGCCACTTTTCAGCTTAAAATCAAGAAGGGGTTAATATCACCAGTTGTCAAAATAAAAGTACTTCACAGGTTTGACATTATATAGTTATGACCTACATATTTGACTGAGACCTTACTCCAGTCCCCTAAATTCTCTCTCTGTTTTCTTGTTGTTGTAGTTTTATTGTAGTTATTCAATGATTATGATTTTTTTTTTGGGGGGGGGGGGAGGGGGTGCTTAGTTTGTACTAGTCTGTCATGTGGTTTTTTATTATATTGCATTCCTGGTTAGTTTCAGCTCAGCTTTATAAAAGCGACCATAAATCAAAATCAAGCACAAACATGTAACTTATGACATAAATATTGGTTGAAAGCATGGCTGCAGGCATGCTCAGTCTGTGTTCCTATGGCAACATCATAACCACGAAGGATGTCACAAAACACAGTAAATGGTTGATAATAACTGTGAGAGTAGCATTTATGTAATGTGGTGCAGGTCATACAACACTGTAGTATAGTCACATTAACACCTAGACTGGGCAATTTGAGGCTTTGTAGGGACAATTTGGGATTGATACGAAATCCCTCCTTCATGTTTAGTTTTGATAGTCTATACCTTTGTATTTTTCTTTCATGTAATACATAGTAAAATCATGCCCTATTGTGTAGAAGGTATGTTTTAACCCTTTGCATTCAAGGGGCATTTCCCCATTTTTCTACCTTTTTTGACAAAATGTCAACCACTCCCCTTGAAATGAAAATGAAGCAAATACAACAAAAGAACTATTTATCAACTGGCTGGTAAGTGTTAAAGTATACCTATAGACACTTTGAGCCAGACTACACACTTGACAATATAATCCCTGTATCAGACCTGCTGGTATGTGTATAGGTATGTTTTTGAAAGACACCTAGAATATGCTATCTATGTAGAGTGATAAAAGGTAATTTTTCCAAACCAACTTGGATGATGACACCTCTAAGGCATCAGCAGCACCCTGTAATAATACTCCAGGTTTAATAGAGATCATCCACTCTCAGACAATAAACCCCTCCCCCCCCCCCAAAATGTGCTGAGATTGGTTGTCTGATTCCCAGGATTACCAATGAAGCAACAAGTACCAGGAGCAATCTTGGGTATAAACACCCTATCTGTTTCTACCGTAGGAGCAGCAAATTTGCATTTTAAAGATAATATCGTTTTACAACTTCCAAGTGTCTGAGCCCCAAAATGGCACATAACCCCAATGGATCATTTTGTCGGTACGAATAATTGTAGAAGATGATTTTCATAAAATTGTGAACAGATAGAAAGACATACAGACAGACAGACATAAAGTTTCCAGATAACTATATGGGATCACTGTGGCTATATATATGTTAGTAGGAACTTTACCCTGTAACAGCTCATTAAATCAGTTGATTGAATCTTGTCAGAGTGCAGCAACAAAGATTGAAATTTGTGATTCCTACTCTGACTGAATCTTCCAACTTTTTAATCTTGTCAGAGTGCAGCACCTAAACATGTGAGTCTTATTCTAACTTGTCTGACTGCATCTTCCATCTTTTTAATCTTGTCAGAGTTCAGCAACAAAGATTGAAATTTGTGAGTCGTACTCTACCTTGACTAACTGCATCTTCCGACCCTTTAGATTTCTTCTCGTCTTCTTCTTCTTCTTGTTCCTTTTCTTTTTCTTCTTCTTCTTCTCCCTCCTCCCCCTCCCTGTCCTGGTTTTCATCTCGAGGATCGTGCCATTGGGTAACTTCCCTCTCGTGACTACGACGAACAGATGGAAGAGAGAGGCGTTTACAGAAATATGTAACACAACTACCCTGTCATACGTTGTGAGCAGTTTAACATGTATTAACGACACCCACTTACAGAAAGAAAGAAATGCGAAGGAGTCATCTGTTTTTCAATGACTCGATCGAGCATAAAATATAGCCTGACATGACCTACATTTGCTGCTTTTTACGAACAGATGGAAGAGAGAGGCGTTTACAGAAATATGTAACAAACTACCTGTCATACTTTGTGAGCAGTTTAACATGTATTAACGACACCCACTTACAGAAAGAAAGAAATGCGAAGGAGTCATCTGTTTTTCGATGACTCGATCGAGCATAAAATATAGCCTGACATGACCTACATTTGCTGCTTTTGACTTGTTCATTTCTGTTACCCGACGCAGCACCTAGGCCCTCAAATAAACGACACGTCTCTTCTAAATTGACTGAATATTTCAAGAATGTTCCTCAGGTATATTTCTATGCCAGTCTGGCAACTCTTTATGTTTGTTTGCGCTTCCACTCTGTTGTTTCGAAAGTTGGATTGAAATTCCGTCATTTGTAACATCGATACAATGACTGAATTAGTGCAATGAACTGGTAACGATTTTTATATTTGTGCGTCGCACCCATTATTTGCATAAAAGGGGACGGGCTGTTCGGTTAACGGTAGAATAAAGTCAACCTTGTCGTATCCATGCTAGACAGATGCCACAGATAACGGATGTCTATCTCAAAAGTAATAATCATAATAAATAAATGTTGTCTGTTATAATCATAATATAATTATAATTATAAAATAATTAGCAAACTAAGTGATACACATTATGTAGGCTCTGGTTGAAATGAAAATGTGAATAGGGGCCGCAAACCCAACCGTCACGTTTAATTTATACGACAGAGATCTTTGTAAAGAACAACTCCCCCAAAAGTGCTGAGAAAAATCCTTCTCCGTTTGGGAGATATCCTAGTTTAAGAGTCGTGTCTGGGAGCTGCCATTTTGTAAATCTGTGATGTCATATTAGTGTCATTAGGATCTAAAACCTTTTACTTTCTATTTGTTTTTCTTGCAAGTAGGATGATAATAGAGTTGACACTGAAAGCAATGCTACCATTAGGTCATGCAAAGAGCTTCAAAGCCTAATATTTAGCAAAATTGCAAAAGCCATCTCCATAACAGAAAATAAACTTTGTAATAAATAGAGTTAAACATTAACAACTTGAAGCAAATGTGGCTCGATGATGTCATATTTAGACTTGATCAAGCCTTCATCTTTGTGTGTGAAGGAACATGCAATCCGTGAAATGTCCCAAATGCAATAGTATTTTACTCAGCTGTTTAGGGCGGGTTGTTCACGACAGTTATCGCTTTCACTATCACAAGTGACAATGAATGACGTGTTGGGTGTGTGTTTCCATTAAGGCAAAGACAAGGCATTTGGAAATTCTTTTCTTTGTTTTGGCAGGAAATGTGAAGAAACAGGGAAGGAGCCAAAGGGACAGGGAAAAACTATAGAGTAGAACATTTTCAAAGCCCATACCAGCACCCCCTGCCCCCTCCCCCGCCCTTAGGGTATCCTTATGGATGGTAAAGCAAACCAGATGTCAGTTGGCAAAGTTTTATACATTTGATTATTTCTCTCCTCACAATCGAAAGAATCGTATAAATACTGCCCTGGATTTGAAAAATGAAGGTAGTGGAGTTCTAATGAGCGATCAGTGTTCTTTCATTTTAATAATGTGACATTGAAAAAGTCCCACACTGCGCAACTGTATTGCTTTCACAGGCTAAGGATAAAACTGAACGGAAACCAGCCTTTAGGTCGAAACATTAAGGAGTCCCAAAGCTGCTTCTTTTAGAGTAAGAAACCTCCTTATAGTAATCCCTATGACAAACTGTGAACATATTACCGTGGAAACCTACAGTATAAAGTAACTGTGTTCTATGCGACACAATCCAGCTATTACCATGTCACAGTCACTTTGTGTCTACGCCTCACTCACGCCTTTAATAAGGTTTATTCAACTGTTCATAACTAGCAATCCATTGTCAGAACCTGTTAAGCCGAGACACTGCTAGTATCAAAACGGTGACATAAAAGAAAATGCATTGTAAGTGATGTACACTACTAATATGCAGATTTGGGGGCCAACTCCCAACACAACTTAGTCACCAAACATTTCCTTAATTAACATTCTGACAAATCCCACTGGTCAGTACAGTAAGTTTCCTTCTTTTGAAGCACATTTTACATCAAAACCAGCTTGTAAAATTTAATTTATAAAAATTACACTGTTGGGCTTTAATCTTAGAAACCTAGTACTGACAAAGGTATATCTTTCCATACCAATATGAGATCCAACAAAGCTGAACTTATTGACCTAATAGCCTATTTACAAAGCAAACAGAGTTTTGACCATTGACAGCTTACGAGGACGTTTGACGAAGAAAAAAAATCACGATGAAGACATTTATTAAGAGACATCTTCATGTTCAGGATGAGAATTCACTAGGCTGAACTGGTCAAGTTAGCCTGCTTTCATTGGTTTCCAGCTTTTGACGATTAGTGCCCTCAAATAACCCTTGGATCTCCACCAAAAAATATTGGTATCCAAGAATTCCAAAACATGCACTTTACCACCTAACCATAAAATTCATCAGTAGTGCACTTGTAGAATTAGCTTGCTTTACAAGGTTTTCATATTTTTGGCCACTGATGACCTCAATTGACCTACACCACTAACAAGCATGGCCATCTACAGTTCACACAAGCTGGACACGGTGAGTTATTGGGCTTTAATACAAGCCATGACATCGCATACACACACGACAGTACATATACACGCCATCACCATTGCATAGGTTCCTTTTGCCTTCGGCAAGGAATAAAAGACAGAAAGGCTGTTAACATACCCAGAAAAATTTGAATAATCATCTCTCACTTTAATTTTAAAAATGTCTGTGCTTCATTGAATGACAATATTCGTGGAAAAAGACAATTAGATTGAATAATCAGCATTCTTTCTGTTTTTGTTTTAAATTCATTGAGTCTGCATTCCCCATCTAACAATTTTAACTTTTCCATTTATTTAGGTGATAAATGAGCCCAAGAAAAGGGTAATTATTAATGACTCAAGTTACCTAATTATTATTTATAACCTGTCATTGGGGCAAAAAAAACTTTTCTAACATAAAATTTAAAGCTAATTATTATAATAAACGCCGTCAAAATCTCTTCGCACATTGCCCGTCGACTGTGTAATATAATCAAATCACATTGCACTGGTAACTGACTACATGTATGCCAAGAATGACAACTTTTGAAGCAAAGCTTTGCTCTGGGTGTTTGACACACTGCTGATGAGTTTTGTAATACCAGACCTGCCCCGTGAATAATGGATACATGAGATACTAAGAAGAACGTACTTCTGCCTTCAAACTGATTTGAGCACATTCATCCTAAAGTGGTCGTTCACATCTAAATCATGATCAATTTTGGAGATTCAGAATCTTTTTGTCTTTTCTTCGTTCGTTCACTCCAAAAACTCAACGTGACAACTGGCTTGGGTGTTAATGGTTCTCTTCTACTGTTGACATTTCAAAGTCTAATAAGTATTTACAAACTCCGAACAAGCATAGACTACAAGTCCTCCCCCAGCCCCACCCCCCCCCACCCAAAAAAGTGCTTAGAAGAAATACCATTTAATGGACTTCCTTTATCCATTCAAATCTCTCTAAGGATATATATATATATACAATACAATACAGTCTTTTCAATTCTTTTATATTTTATTAACAAAAATTGGTGATATTTTAGCATTGTTTCGTAGATCAGATTGCATATATAAACATGTGAAGAGGAGACAGTTATTTAAGAGAGAATAAGTGACATAAACGCTAAATTTGTCTTTAATTTACACTTACTCAATGTAATATAGATCTCCATCCTCAGTGAAGCTTATCTCCCAGTTACTTGTAAGGGGTCCATATTTGTCCTCCAACTGCTTGATCTGTTTCTGCCTGTCTTCATCTTCAACGTCTACCGTAGTTGAATTCAGGGTGGTGGCATCGATGGTGGACTTATTCCTCTGACGTTTTCCAGCAGATGACGGTGTTGCACCTAAAAATATGCAAATTCAGTACTACCGTGAAGAACAGTGTTTATTCAGATTTGTACTACAGAAATCTTTGATGCTATCCCTTCTCTCCAACATTTGGACTCACTTTTGTTATGCATTAATTATAAAAAAAAAATTTAAATAAAATTTAAAATTTAAAAAAAGAAGAAAGGCAACAAAACCATGCTTACCTGACTTGGATGAAATCATCAAAGTTGGCTTAAAATTCCCACTTTTTATGGAGTGAAATATTTTGGAGGGGTCAAAGTTTTTTCCTACTGAAACCTCCTCTTGAACAATAGCGATATGTTTTGGAATGAATTCATGTTAAATGCACACTATACCAGAATACTCTGTCCTTGTTTTTTGTATTTTGCTATATGTATACATAGTTTACTTTAGTGCAACATTGTTATGTTGAATCTCAAAATGGCTGTAACAAATGCCGAACCATCTAGTCTGCAAATCCTAGTGTTCTCTTCCCACTCATATCTAATATCTTGAACAAATATTGATATGCTTCGAAGGAGTTTATGTAAAATTCTACACTTTTAATTGGAATACTTGTCTATTAGTTTGGCTTTATGTATTTTGCCATTTTTGCATCTAGTACAGCTCAACATTTCTGTGTTGGGTGTTAACACTGATGTAGCGATGCCAAACCTTCCAGGCTGCACCTCGTATCGATTTACGGTATTTGTCACAGTACGATGGTTTTCACAAATAGTTAAATAATAGGGCATAACCAGACGCCAGGAATGAAAAAAGAAACAATGTTTTTGAATGGTTACAAGTATTTCAAAAAGTCATAAACAATATGCCAGATATGCTATATTTAATAAGTTAATAATAAGTTAATAATGGCCACAGACATCAAGCAAGACTTTTAGCGCTATGTGTTTTGGCATAAGGGTTGTAACTTTGTACCAATCTTGCCAAGCCATATAAACATTTGCACATAATTATACACCCTTCATATTCCTTTTGAGAGATGAGAGATTACAACTCTTAAATCACTGAATCCTCCTTATGGAGTGATTTCAACATTACTCCAATTAACCAGAGGGCACACAGCCCACAAATCTCTTCAGTTTTGCGAAAAAATTCAAGTTTTGTCTCATTTGATCATCATTATTAGTGTTGATATTTGTGGACTTTTTTGGGTCAAACCAGAATATGTTCTCTGGTAGCTTTAGTACATCTTTCCTTATAAGTAATTAATACATACCAGATTGTGATTCAGTAGATCATGAAGAATGTAATGAATAAACAATATAGTCGTTAATATGTTACTTAATCATCTTAAAGACCTATGGTAACTTTGATGTACAATCTGATCCAATGTGTGTTTGTGTACCGGTCGGTTGGTAGGTTTCAGAGCCCAGCTAATTGGGGAAGGGAAGAGGCCCAGAAGAGGAAAAGTGGTGCCCTGTAATTTTGAACTATGGAACAATCCTTTACATTAGTTTAGTGGTGTGTATGAATGAAGACTGAGCCAATAATTTGACTGTCTGTACGAAAGGCTTTCATCCCTCCCCAACCGAATTCCCTACTATTTACCACTAGGTATCATGTAGAATGAACAAGAGTATGGTGTTTAAACATTTCCCGTAATTTCAACACGGTCAACAAAATGTCACCTTGAATATACCACTCTAAGCAAAGCTTAAGAGTTAAAGTCTCAATGTGTGTTTGCCAAATTTAAACTTTGACCTGTCCAGCTTACTGCCCTAAAAGCCCAGTAGATATGACACTGTTCTATGCAATTTTCATATTAATATTCATTATTTTTATTTAGTTATCTGTCGTTAAACATTTTGAGCTGAATAAAATTCGCCAGATTTATTAATGAGTCTGTAGATTCTACAAACTTCAATCAAAATTTGCAAGCCCCGCCCAACAGATCATGTGCCAATCATATCTCTCTGTTTTGTTTACAACCGTTAGGCATAGGACTACTTTCACTTTCGTGGCTAGCCTGCGTTAGGTCCCTTCCCTTGAATAGTATCTTTCTTTTGGTCTTACCGATGTAGCTTGCGAAATTGTGTCATTTCCTTCCATTGCAATAAATAAACAGGTGTTTCCAGACTTTTCCTCTATGGAATTGGGTATAAAAAGTGGACCGTGCGTGTATATAGTTTGCATTTGTATAATGAACATGTTGATATGGGCGGTCGCAGTGATTTTAGGGTAAATCGTTCGCGCCATAAGGGCAACAGAAAATAGATTTCTCTCTTTCGATTTCGACAGCTTTTCTTAATTAAACCCACCAGGTCAGAGTGCATTAAGAATAAAAAACATTGAATCTGCTACAAAAGAAGTTTGTTTTCCGAAATTCATCAGCAAACACATATTGAGACTTTAAGAGGGAACCAGAGAAGACCTTAAAATGATTCCTGTCTGTTGCAATCCTTCCTTCTGTGGCAGGAGTGTAATAAATGTTTATTATTCTGCCATAAATACTAAAACCCTCTTGTCATTCTTATGTGTAAAATAATACACATGACCACCGACTGCATACTTAAAATTGACTGCAACATACATGACCTATGACCTTCTAACAATGAAAAGCAGGGTTATAATTTGTTTGAAAGTGATACTGGAAAGAACTGAAATGGAATATATAAATATCTCATGAGCTCTCTGCATAATTAAAGTTAAAGAAGAGACTTAAGGGTACTTTGTATGAATAGAACATGTACTGAAAGTTTCATGTATGTTACATCTCAGACATTTATACAGGTTGTTGCGCATTTCATCTTTATACCTTCAGCTGCAAAAAGAGAAGGCAAAGGAAATCAAATTTGACTTTCAAGCTTCTAAAATGTCCCATTTAAGTGTTAACTGCTTGTAACACAAACTTTTGACCCATTGACCCTTCCCTCTCCAGATGTGTCTTGACATCAAATCTAGAGGACAGAGAGGGAACATCTTAGAGAAGCCATCTCCAGACAGAGAGAACAAAAAAATTAGCAAAATGGCAAAAAACAAGAGGATCATATGAAGCTCTTGATTCCTCTTTCTGTTGAGATGAAAATGAAATCTTTTGTCAAAATTGATGAACAGACAATTATTTCTTTTCTGGTTCGAAATTCATGCACAAGGTGACATAGAAGTATCAATAAAATTCTCCTTGGATACTGACACTGTTATGAGGTTGACTATCACAGACCACTCAATGTAGATACATTACAACAGTAAAGTTACTAACATATGAAGACTATACAGTTGATATCATGTCAAACGAATTATAATGTACTGTACATCAAAGGACGAACTTGACAGCAAACGCCTCTCTTTCAAGCATATAGGCAGTATAACGCCTAATGTTCAAACACTACAGCATGCATTCCATTGGAATCATGCCACACTTTAAGTAAAGTAATTCACATAAGCTTCTATATATGGGATAGTTAGGAGCAAATGAGCATGGCTGCATACAACAATCTATTGCATGCATCACTTCCACACACTGTACACCTGCACACTGGCCTGTGTATTAAATTGATCTCATGCACCCATCACTCTACCACAAGAAGGACCCGTGTTAAGTCCCCATGCACACCCTCTCTCAACGACACAACACCTACAAACAATTTTGAAAACCCATGCACCCCCCCTTCTTGACTACATGAGGACTATGACCCCCATGCAAACCCCATTCTCAACTACAGCAAGGCTTAAGTTCTTTGAACCCATGTTCCCCCATTTGTCTACCACATCTTCATATGCTGTTGGGTGTATGCTTACTGGTATCAAGAGCGTCCACTTTAGGCCAAAAGAAAAAGAGAGAGAATAATCCAACAGTAATTGATTGTGTGGTACAGTCTATTGAGACACTTTCTGAATAGCACAAAAACAAATCCTTCATTGAAATCCTTTTTGTAGTACTATCAGCCATTAAAATCTCTTCCAGGGTTCATCACAATAACAATCCAAAGATCTTGATGATAGTTAATTGTTGTACAACCTGATAATGCACTTAACAGAAAAACAGAGCTTTACAGTACAATCCGCCTATTAACATCGTATTATTGGAATCAATAGGCCAGAAAAACGATCCTCTGTCATTTTGTTACACAATTATGGTGAAGCATATATGACAAGGCCTTACCCACCGACTATCTACACGACCTTATTAACGCAAATGCCCAAGACTGTTGCTAAATATGCAATGCACGCCTGCATGGCAGCTCCCTTTGAAGAATATGCACCCGTAGGATAAATTATTGCATTTTAAACATTGAGATATCATTAAGAGCAAACTAGTAGGAATTTCAAGGGCATACATTTTTCAGCCACAAGCCATCAAACAGTTGAAACAAGTTTCCAACAGGCTGTTGTGTAACACTTGTTCCAGACTTTTTGGAAACCCAAGTGCACAGTGCATCAGATCCATAATAACGCAAAGGATTTTATTTATCAAGGCATTTTTTCCCCTCAAAATAAATAGGTTGTGGTGTGATTTAGCTGGCAATTCACCTAGATGACTTGATAATAATAACTCTGACTGCCAAGATTTTTATCCATAAATTAGGCTAGTCGTTGGTTCGGTCTGCCATGAAGGTATGGCAGTGCTGTTTGAATTTAGGTATATGAGTTTAGGTACATTAATGTATTTTGACAACAAAGTACAATTTTAAGCTTAAATAGAATCAATTTATGGCTCATGTATTTGTTCTGACAGGTGACATTATGCTTTAACGTAACTAAATCCATCCTGCGATGATCTTCGTATAACAATTTATCATATACCTCTGACCTACGAAAGGCAAACTTACTTGACGGAAAAAATGTCCAGAGAGCCAAAATTCCTGTGTCACTACTGCTGTCATCTTCATCGTCAAATACACCTTTTGGTTTCGCTTTCCGCCGAACATAAACAGGAGCAATGTTAGCCCCGCTCATGAATAGATGCAGCCACTTAAAAATTCCAAAGCACATTGTAGGGTAGTTTTGTAGTCACTCAGTGGGTGACACTTTAGTTTGGTTATATCCTAGTTCAATTTAATTGTTCACTAATGAGCAGTGTAGTTGGCAAGATTCATACAGTATACAAAACAAGAAAGAAACCAGTAGAAAATAATTTCCTCCTAAAATTCTCCCAGGATTGATCCTCTCTATCCTCTAAGAGGAGAGAGATCAACAAAGATGCTCCCGATCAAGTGAGCTGACAAAAGGGATGTTGCGTCTGTCGTGACTCTCTACACAAATGTAATCCAATCCCATGTTGATGACATTTAGGTTCTCAAACTCCCTTCCATCAAGATACGTCATTGAAAGTAACGTCTCGTACCATTGAGAAAAGTCTCGCATACATGCGTACGGGCACTGTTGTTAAATGTCTGAGCCGGTGGCTGTTCTTTCTCATTTCAGAAATCAGACAGCAATCCCTATCTGGCTAATTTCTCCGTTAATCCCAACAGACTAGACAGTACCCGTCAGAATTTCTCCGCTCATTTGCACAGGGTACCTAAATGTGGTCCATACTCCCATCTAATTCCATGATCATTCCCATGCGTTTCACTGAAACAATTCTTTGCCAAAACAACTCACACCCAAATCTAAGAAACAAATTATCAGCCAATCAAATGTTCCAAACTGTGGGGTATTGACGTGTGATTTTTTACGACTGTGCGCTGATTCCCTCTGATGGCTCATCAGTCAAACCTCCCAGCGTTGCCAACTCCAAATCAATAAAAAGAAACTTTTAAGTTCAGCCACTATCTAATGTCACCACATTTTTGGAGGATCCTGGGTCACTTTTTCCCAAGAATATTTTCCAACATTAAATCCGGCCAAATTTTTAATTTTTTTTATTTCTGTTCCATCTACAAATCTGTTTGAAGATTGGAATATATTAACTACAATCATATAACTTTTTGAAGAAACAAAATTATTTCTATCAATTTTCTTTCCTCCCCTCATAGAATGTCACTGATAACCTTATAATTTGGGTTTGGAGGTGGTAGGCTCTGTTAATTTTACTGAAACCTGAGAAGAACTTTGTTACTTTATCTCCATCGACTACTTGAGAGAATATTAAGTCTAGTAGTTGGTATTAATTTCAGACACATACAAAGCTTTCAAATGTGCTGATTAAGATTTTGTATCAAGTTCATAACAAGCAATTTTTAATGTCTAACATTGTGGTAAAGGTTTTAAATCTACTGGTTTCTCCTACGACGACAGGAAAAGCCGATATACACCTGCTGCCCACAACTTTGAGGTTGGGAAACCATGGAGACTGAGCACATGACTATTCTGCAAGGAACAAGTTGAGAGGCCAAATCTATTTCTCAAAGTCTGGTCACTCTGTCTGCCTGTTTAGTTCTTCCAGAAAGTCAAACTTGTGGCATCCAAATGAAAGCTGAAATCTCTTTCTTGATGAAGTTACGGCAAAGTGGACATCAGAATAACCAAACCAGCAAACATTTCATGCTTTATACCACAAGAAAGTACCACAGACACTTGAGAGTTATATGTTCACTATAAACACACACACAAAGTGAAGTTCTTCAACAAGATTCTGGTTTGCAAAAGTTTTGCCATCAATTTTTTTCCAAGCACTTCTAAACTATGACAGGTTTGGTATATAAGTTTCGCTAGCAAGCAGTCCAAAGTTTACATACGCAGTGTCCAAACGAAGCAGAGACGAGACGAAACCAAAGGAACCAAAACCGACTCAGCGAAGGAGACACATTGTTTTATAGAAAGAGCCAGGGGATAAGTATGTATAACACGTACCTACAGCCAATGTTATACCTGTCATATGATGGAATGACAAACCACGACAATACTTCTCCGTAACACAGTTAAATGCTAGTTGTGTTATTGTCTCCTACCAGCTTATTCAAATGATTCAATGGCTGCTCCTTGGTGTAATAGATTAACATTGATACTGTCAGTAGTTTGGTAGTACACTAACTCAAGCATACACTCTATATATAACAGAACCACCAGTTACTGTACGACGACAATGTTTGGGCTGTCTGCATACCATATACAACCTTGCTGTACATATCCTCAATGTAAACTAGTAATCCTTCCTTTATGTACCGACAAGATCTTGTGAGCGCCTTTTCTACTAAGATTTTTGTTACGCTTTTTAATGAGATTTAAAAGTTAACACAAACCCAAAACAAGTGGTTCCATTGCTAAATCTACTGCTCTGTTTGGTACGATTCATATTGTATACATATATATATAGCACTTGGTGTACTAGGGTTCTCTAGTCACACATGACTGCATTCAGTCTTACTGTAGAAAGACCCATAATAGATACAGCAGGATCAGCAAGGTGCAACAGCTTTAATATGGAACTTAGATATGGGCAGGTCCAAGCTATTGTATCCCTAGAAGCCAAATTTCAAACTTTACTGAAGCACCCTAAATGTGGTGTCATGTTAAAGCTGAATTATTGAAGTTTCAGATTTTCATAATTTTTTTTAATTGTTTTGCCTATTCGAGCAATTACAGCTGGCTAATTTGCATAAATTCAAATTGCAGTGTGACGTACGGGACATTTGGAATCCTATTTCCCTGCCAGCAATATGAACTTATTGAATATAAGTTATGTGGGACATGATACACCCTTCCTTCCAATAATTTTGACATATTATGTTTGTGGGTTCATCAATTAAATATGCTAATTAGCTAGTGTCCAAATAATGATGTCCCGTACGTCACAATTTTCAGCACTATTTTTCAAGTTTTGATATGGACGAACAATTTTTTTTTTGTGATATTCTGTAAAGTTCTAATTAAGAACATTGTTCAACAAAATCCATCCCAAAAAAATTGAAATAATATTCACAGCAAATCTAATTATCAAAATTAAAAATGTGACGTACGGGACAAAATGTGACGTACGGGACATAGTGTGGGGGAAACCCTGTATTTATACATAATAAACATGCATGGGCTCCAATGGGGAACTTTACTGGAAACCTTCCAATGCTTACAAATTTATTTTGTTGAAAGATGGTAGTTGCAACTTATAATCCCTGCATGCCTGAAGAGCACATCATGGCTTCAAATAAACTATTGACCAATGACCACCAACAGCCCAGGTGTTGTTCAATAAACTATCGGGAAGTCAATTGCGTGTGTGTGTGGGATACAGAATCATTTACAATGCTATTCAACATTGACATTGAATGAGGACGACTTCAAGAATGTTGATTTTGCATTTCAACATTTCGTAGGCCTATTGTGAAGTGTGACTTTCATGACTGTGCAACAATGTTCTTGTGTCCTGAACTTAGATAGTAGACATTGAGATTTTTAGTTACAAGTGTAGAGTTTGCTCACCCAATTTTTGCAGAGGGCAATCACTCATGAGTTTGTTCAATAATCAGTATTAGGTCTATAGAGTTTTCTTTGTTGTACTAGTTTCATAGATGGACCAGCAGATCCCTGGATGGACATTACGTTGACGTTACTGTGGACATTTTGATATGTTTTGAATGGGATGGATCATATTTCAACTTAAGGGTCAATAGTGGGGAGTATGATACAGTGTTGTACAGTATATACCGAAACAGTTTTGCATCAAAACTTTGCATCTTGAATCATTTGTGGTCTATTAAACAAAGCTAGAATTGATGTTATGAGTATTTGGTCTGGTAACCAGTATTAGGTCTATAGAGTTTTCTTTGTTGTACTAGTTTCATAGATGGACATTACATGGACGTTACTGTGGACATTTTGGTACGTTTTGAATGGGATGGATCATATTTCAACTTGAGGGTCAATGGTGGGGAGTATGATACAGTGTTGTACAGTATATACCAAACCAGTTTTGCATCAAAACTTTGCATCTTGAATCATTTGTGGTCTATTAAACAAAGCAAGAATTGATGTTATGAGTATTTGGTCTGGTAACCAGTATTAGGTCTATAGAGTTTTCTTTGTTGTACTAGGTTCATAGACAGACATATGTGGACGTTACTGTAGACATTTTGGTATGTTTTGAATGGGATGGATCATATTTCAACTTGAGGGTCAATAGTGGGGAGTATGATACAGTGTTGTACAGTATATATACCAAAACAGTTTTGCACCAAAATTTGCATCTTGGATCATTTGTGGTCTAGCAAAGCTAAAATTGATGTTATGAGTATTTGATGAATGTGTAGAGTAGATTTATACTTTACGCATTCCATGTTTTATGTAGTGGAATGATCTCACAAGTACAGTCACTGCTCTTTTCGATCCCCGAAAGAAGGAAATATGGCATGAAGTTACCAATGACATTGTTCTGGCATATCCAAATTAATGTTTTTATGTAGAAATCAGCTTGTTATGGTATATTCAGGAATAAAAATATCAGTTTTCATAGTCAATTTTTATTTGGACAAATTGTCCCGTACGTCACATGTCCCGTACGTCACAGGACAATTTTCATTTGTGTAATCACTGAACTGGAATGGCTTCATATTTTTTTCTAATATGTTACAGCTTAGCCCTTGGAAGGTTAGGCTATTCACTAGTTATAACAGCTTGATCACTGCCCTCCTAATTTCAGAGGGATTTCAGCTTTGTTCTTTAGTTAAAAAAACACAAAATTCTCTGGTCCCGTACGTCACACTGTACATTAATTAAGATGGGACCTAATTAAAGCAAGTGTAGGAAATCTTCATGAGTTTGTTATAAAGTAGCAGCAATAACAAATATGAAAACCTGAAAAAGTTTCTGGAAAATAGATTTTTTATAACTTTTAGACACATTTAAGTCTCTGAAATGTCCCGTACGTCACAGTGCAAATAGCTTGGACCTGCCCTAATACACCCACCTTCATGCAATTTGTTTGAAATGACCGTTCCTCGTTGATATATGTGCACCCACTCGATGAGTCAAGCCTAAGTCATTTTTACTGCACATCGTATGTGAGTTGGACCTCCCCCTGGAAATGTTTCCGATCGAATACAGTACGGCAAACAAGGGTATAGAACTTATAGCCATGCACTGAGATATATATATGCAGGAACGAAAGGGGATGCAAGATTATATTTATATTTATCACTGACCCTCATCACTGGAACTATACTGAGAATACAGAGTCAACCTTGGTGTAACGCTAATCCACTGTACTGAAAACGGGGAAAAGGAAGGGAAGAATCAAACTCTTTTTCGATTTGTGATATTACTTATAGTTACTTGAATACTTACAGGCTCATTGAGAGAGACGATTATAACATCTCCACCTTTTAACTGTTGCACAAAGTTTACTGTCGATATATATTGTATGTTAACAAATTGATCTCACATAACCCTATCAGAGAAAGACAAAAATGGTCTCTTCATTTAATTAACTGGAATAGAAGACAGTAGTCTAGCAAAGTTCTGCAAGGCTATTGTCAATTCCAACAACTATTAAAGAAAAGAATCTTCTTTTTGACAAATTTGAAAAAAATATTTATATGACCCCTGAATGACCTTTGATCAAATCCTTAACATTAATCATGTGACACAATTTGTTGAAGAACTGAATCATCAATACGAGCATCTTGTAATCAATGATTAATCAATAAATAACTAAACAAACAACAGTAATCAGTAAACAACTAATCAAAGTAATCAACACAATCAATCAGCAGTCCGGTACTTGTATCATTTAATGTTAAATATCTGATTCTGTATTCACATTCTGAGAAGAATCTTCTTTGCTAATGGATATTAATCAATAATCAATTCCATAGTCATCTTTTATCACAACCTATTGCCCAATAGTCAACACTTCACACACCCCACGACAACAACAAGGACTAACACTGTCACCGTGCCATCCTTGTTGTTCCTTCAAAATAATTTAAACATCATTTTTGACAAGGAAAAGTGAAACAAAATATTCTGTGAAGTTAGTTTTATACAACAAATGTCTGTCTCATCCACTTTGTCCTGTCCTAGGTAGCAGTTTTTTGTTGTTGTTGTTGTTGAATACCGAAAAACAAAAGAGACCTTAAACAGACAAGGGCAGGATTTTCTATCAAAGGAATTGTTAAAACTGTTAACAAATGAAGAGGGACCATCTACTAAATACTCTTTGGGCTGATCAGCTTCAGAAGTTGCTCAAGCAAGACCACAAAAATATATTGATTTTTTTGTGTGCATATGTCAGATGAATTCACCCTGACTTGAGTCTATTAAATTATTAAATAGATCTCCAAACTAGTACTCTTGGTACAGGAGGTCACCATTCACCTCATACTGAACTCCAAACTGTGTTTGCTGGTACAGAAGGTCACAAGAGATCTGAATCAACTTAAAAAGATGTTCACTTCAATTTCTTATAAACCACAATAGAGCTATTTTGTGTTGTAATAGCTGGCACCCATCAAATATCCATATGTTTTATGAAATTACAACACCAACTCTCAATTGTGAAGTGACAAGATGTTTTTTTATATCATTCTGTGTATTCTGTGCGTTTTTGTCCCTTCTGTTACTGTTACTTTTCATTTAGCCTCTAAAAAGATCCTGCTATGATCGAAACGTCAGGCCAACTTACTTTTATGCATTCTCTTACACAGGCTCTCTAGTGGATAAGCAGTTTGCTAACAGTTTTATTTTGTTACGATTTTTTTTTTATTACAACGGTTAGGGTTGCCAGCCATGAAAAAGAAGCTAATGAAATTAACATAAAAGCTACATTACATCAGTCAAAACTTTGCAAAACTCCCCTTGTGCAACCAAACCTATTTCTGACCTCATCAAATCCTATTCGCGTGGCACTTGTTGCTCGGAAGAAATAATTGATCGCAGAATCTGACTAAGAACAGTCAGTCATCCAGTGACCATGTTTTGTCAATGCAGCCATGGCAATGAAAGTAATGAGAATGTAACCTTCTTTGCTTACTATAACATATTGTTTTTAGTCCCACAAATTTATTGACCTCCAATCACCTCTCTGCACCCCCCCAAGCCCCCCCCCCCCCGAGCCCCCCACCCTCTGCCAGCTCCACACAAACCTAATGAACTATGTGGATATTTACAATATAACTATAAATTACTTCATATTTTTTCAATTTTTGTTATATACTGAAACTCTATCTTAATGCATGTACATCTACCTAGTGAGTATGTTGATAAACACTTCTTTCTTTTTAGAAGCATAATTCACCATTTAGACTACTCTGTTACCTTCTCAATCTACCACCCAGAGATGGAATTGTAAATTTTCATATTTTGCATTGAGCTTTGGTTCCACAACTATGTTCGTTTGAAAATGCTTTCAACTTCAATGGACCTATAGTCCTTAGGGCTATACCAGTGGGAGTAAAAAAGGAATCATTGCTTACGTTTTGCATAGAAAATTTAAGTTGTTCTTTTTTGTTTACGTATAAAAGGTGAAGAATACTTAAGATTTTGAGTACATGTAAACAATCCTCATAACCAATGAATCTTTGAAAGTGTACAGTAAATTGAACAATATGAATAGTTATTTTGCTACACAATACTTAATAAACTATTCCCTGTACACATATATCTTCATGTAACTTGATACAGTATGTAAAAGATTATTCAACAGGTAAGTACTGGGTGGCGGTCTGCAAACTAGAGTAAAGCGCCAGCCAAAGGTGGGGCCATAAATTATTTTTGATGGGTTGCGGGATTTCTTCAGAAATCAGAACATTGATCTACATTTCTTTGGAGCTTGCGAATGGAGAATGATGATTATTTTTTAACATCAGCTCCATAGTCCGAGCTAGAGTATGGACTCCGAGAGGGGTGGGGATCTGGTGTGTCACGACTAGGTCCTCACCAAAAGATAATGGACCGTGGGCCCACAAGTTTGCGGACCGCTGTGCTAGGGGTAGGTGCAATTTACCTGGTCTGACAATGTCTCTGGAATCATTCTGTGTCTCATTCACCTCTGCGTGAGGTGACTGTGGTTTCTCGTCCAGAGGGCTCGATGGAGGACTTTCTGGTGGTGGTGACTTTGGTGGTTTAGGGGTACCATAGTGGTTTCCTGCAAAACAAGTAGAGAGAACTTACATTATACTCACTTTAACATTACACTGACGTAGACTTAGGTTGTTTGCTTTATGGAGGGGTGGGGAGGGGTGGGGTGGGGAAGGGAAGGGGTGGGGAGGGGAGGGGTGGGGGAGTTGGGGTTCCTATGCACTCTTTCATTTAACCTTTCTGATTTATTAGGAGCACTCTACTGGATAGGTCCCTTTGGTCCTTTTTTTTTTAGGTTGCTTCCTTTCACACCATTTTAATTTTGTAATCACACTGTACCTTTAACCGTCACTTTACAGCTTTGTACACTTCTTTATTGTAACTTCACAGTAACTACACTCTACAATTGTAACGCTCTGAGAGAAACATAAACAAATTAATTACTTGATGAATACATTATCAAAGGCTTTGCCCTGATTTCTTATCATTAACAGTAAGGTAGCAGAAAATGTACTGGTCCCAAAGCACACCTGGTATTAATAATATATTAGTAGTGAGAATAGAATATTATATTCATGACTGATAAGGCACATTCCATATTTTATTCAAAGATTATAAAAATAATGTAGAGAATCTTCAAAGAGCACTAGATATATAAGAAAAAATGATACAGTTTAGAGATTAAAAGCAGTCTCATAAACTTTGGTAACTTCACACAAGCTTCACACCTACAAACAAATCTAGACTTCTAGAGAACTACTACACTTGAAGCCGGTTTGCAAACTATCTCTGAACACTGCAATGTTAGTTTAAAGAGCTGCTAACACCACTGATAGTGTTACTACATGAATATCCTCTACAATCGTTATTAATGTATACAGAAGGATATGAACAAGGGAACATAATGTAAATAAGGTTATACATCGTAACCAAAGGAAACAGAATTACAAAACAGGTTGAAGCTACTCTCAGCCTCAGCACTTCTGCAGCATTTCATCTTTGTATATATATATGTATAGCGCCACCTATTTTATTCAGCTCCTGTTGCATGTGAAGAGAATAATTTGTGTGTTGTCAAGTGTATAACTAAAAAATAAGTTTGACAACAAAAAACTAGACATGGATAGGACAACCCATCCTTTACCCCCAAAATTTTACTAATCAAGGATTATATTCCTCTTAACTTTGCAAAAGGTCCTGTTGTTACAAAGCTAAACTTGGATACCAAGTTAGTTTGATAATTTACTGTACAATGCAGCAGAATTATTGTGTTGTTGATTGGGCGAGGCTCTGGGGGTGGGAAGCGGAGAGAATGGCTACCATTAGACAAATCTACATCAGACAATTAAAAGAAAAGATATGTATACCTCCTCCCTCTCCCCCCCCCCCACCCTCACCCTCCCAATCTCTCCCCATGCACAATACATCTCTTTTCATCGACCCACTCCGTGGGCAAAAAATATTCTGGGAAATTAGATTCAGACAATTCGTGGATGCAAACATCAAAATCTGGAATCAGGCAGATGGAACTGCAAACTGTAAAACTGTGTATGACTATAAGAAGATTTATTAGGGATGCTTTTATTGCATCCTATACAGAGATACGAACCAATAACTAACACAAAATAAAGCAATCACTGACTCATACAACAGAATATATATAAACTACGATAGAAAGGCATCCTTTATAAACAAGATTCTTACATCTGGTTGATCAAGGGGAACCGCTTGTTTATGAACAGTTGATAAGATAGCGATCGCATCCTGTGATGTAATTCCAATCTAAAAATCTGCAAACTGCATCTCGGAGATGGAGTGACTATTCTTGTGGGTCTCTGCGGTGTATTTCACTATAGTGATCATCAACTCTCATACTGATAAAGTTTAACATATATACGGATAGGAAATTTGATGTGAAAAAGGGTTTTTACAGTTTTACATCGAGCAATGTACCAGTGTACTTTTCAACAGTTTCCTAAATCATGTCGAAATGCTAATCATTATGTTATATCCACAGCTAGCTAGTAGGAATTATTTCATGGAATCAAGTTTACAGGCATGGCATCGGACAGAATGTTTAGTCTTGATATATCATGGTCCAGCACGGAGGAGCTGGACATATTCATCAAGTTAGCCTCGAAGGCGCACTCCAGAGATTAAACATATTTTAAAGGTGAACATCTTCAAAAACAGAATAGCTCAAGAAACCATTAATAACACTGAAATGCTTGTTGTCTTCTATTGCGCTATATGATGTCAAGACTAAATTTCTGCCTGAGTCATCAATTAATGTTAATGTGAATCTATTGTTTTATAAATCCTAATGACTCAACCAAAAACATGTTCTTTTAATTTCATATGAACAACGGGGGAACCACTGGACGACATTCGACACCATTCGTCGTTGAAAGATTTGTAATGCATTGTATAACATGTTATTTGAGGCCGCAAAAATACACCTACAGAGTACACAGTCTTCAATTGTATAAGATCTGATAATTCACAAAACAGGAGACATATGCAGGTACCAGGTGAATCTCCTTTGAACAGTTGTTGTTGATACGGAGGGGATAAATATTAAAGGACAAAATTTTCTTAAATTTCTTTGAATGATTATATCTTTGTTCAGAGATACCATCATTACCTCCCAATGAAAACATTGTACAGTGACATTAGTGAACCCGGCAATGCTGTATGAGCTGTATAAAGAGATACAATTTCCAAAGCAGAATCGAGCATATTTGATACTTAGGAGGACAAAGGGTCCCGATTAAAACACTTTGCCCGTGCACCCCATTCGTCTACTTTTGTCATATATCTTTAAGTACACAGAACAGTAAAAAATGCTCTTTTGTTGGGTTGTTGAAAATGTTTATGTTCTCATCCATAAATGTTCCATCACAGATAACAAATGGAATTTTTATACCAGCAGGGATGTGCTCACGCCGGGCGGGGGGGGGGGGTGGCTGTGAAGCAGTATTTTAAACATTTCCACCCGGTACTATTTTAGATGATAAATTTAACAAATTTACCGTTACCAAAATATTGGTGAATACTTGGCACAGAAGTTAGCTCCAGAAATAGGAAAAAGATTTTCTTCGGAAAGCACCATTTCCCATCTAAGCATACATCATTTGAAAAAAATTTCCTAAAGGTAGGGGGACCACTGCCCCATCAGACCCCTCCCCAGGACCTGGATCACACTACCACACAAATCCGCCCGGCACTCAAATGTCCCTGAGCACATCCCTGACCAGCTGTCCCATCTAAAGTTCAGTGTAGTCCAATGGCCTTATATGACACACTATCTAAATATTATAAAACTTTTCATGATGTTGGCGAACTGTAATCTCAAGTGCAAAGTAAATCAAACTTAAAGTGTGTTCGCTGGTCTTGCTATGCAATAGCAGCATAGTGAAGTTAAACCACTGCCTACTGTATAATCCAGTAACATTTTGCATGCTAGCTTATTTATAGCAGCTCAATTGTTAAATTGTTTGACAGTGTCAATGGAAGAAATGAGAGAAATTTCTGCAGAATATTCTTACTGCAGACCTTTAATGATGTTAAGTCTGTAAATATTTCCATTCAACCAAAAGAATGATAGTGTCTGTAATGGATCTGAGGTCCCACAAGTCAATTTGCAAATTTGCAATTTATGCATTCCACTCTTTTCAGTACGTAGACTGTGCCATAACAGTTATCGAGAATGGCTCCGATATTAGCGAATATTCATGATTGACAAAAATATCAAATATATCAAATATCAAATATTTCGTCTAAAGTGTGTTACCAATAAATGTGCACATTGTTAAAACATGCATTACAAACAAGTTAGATATGTAAGAATTAGAGAAATATATTTTGACAAAAGGTTAAACCTTTTCCCAGTTGAAAGTTGAGCCAGGGAGCAGTACTAAGGAACAACTCCCTGATTGAGCCCACCATGCTGCCACATGCAAGGCATGGTGACATACAACCAACGTGCATCCACCAACCTGTACAGTATCTCCATTCTACAATATACACACTGCACTGCACAATACTGAAGTAATCAACCTATGGAAATACTCAACCATATGAAGTCACTGGACCAATTTTCAGGGAATAGGTCATAGGTCATACAAATCAGACCTTCCAACCCTGTATACCCCTAGCATACCCCCCACACATGACCTTAAATAGCTTCCCTAATGTTCACTTTACCACAAACCATCAAAAAGAAGTTTGAATTTCTTAAGATCAGGTTCAACTATCATGCCTGGGGATATAAGTCAATCTATACAGCTTAGCCCTGCAAAGTGGATTGATTAAGATCATCATATCATCTCTTGCAAGTTCTCACTGGTGGATATATCATATATACAGTATTGAGCGCACCCTCTGATTTTAAAATGGTTTGTTGGTAGTTCTTCTCACAAAATTGTACCATCCTCTGAGGTTGCCCAAATGTCAGAACAACAGATTCGGTTGTCCTGAGATGTTAAAGTGTCATGGAAGTACTGTTAGTCTGAAAGTAAACTAATGATTCCTCAGAAAATCTCATGTCTTATCAACAAGAAATTTTAAAGTCATCCAGACCAACAGATAACTTTAAGAAATCAGTCCAGTTTATGCATCACTACAACACTATCCAAAATTCCTGAACCCTCCAGCTCTCCTTTCCTCCCTCCCCCCTCCTCCCTCCCCTCCTTCTTTTGCGTTTGAAAATCATCTTTCCAATTCCGTCACATAAGGTTTGGTTTGCCTCTTTTATTTCCCTCCCACAACTTCTCCAACATTTATGGTACTGACAACATGGCATTGGAAAAGTCAGAACCTACATGTGTGAAAACTAAATATTGGTTGAAAATATGGGCAGTAAATTTCAGGTAAATTTGGGTCATTTGGAAAATTATTATGGGTGAATTTTGTCTTTTCACTGTTTGTTTGAATCACAGAACTGGTACAATAACTAGACAGCTACAATCCTGGACTTCTTAATTGAAGGTATGGTTGGCTGCAGTACTGCAATGAGATGTGCACATGCTAACCTATCCTGTAATCTACACTGTACGATGACGGGCACACACAGACCGTACCGAGCTGGAAGGGATCATGCATGAAAAGCCGTTTACAGCAGCATCAAATTGAGCAAAAAATTGATATTTTGGAAGGAATTTGAAAATTGAAGACTGAGAAGGCAGTGAACTGGAACAACAAAGTGAATCAAGCCACCTGATGAAAATACACACACAGACAGCTGAACACACACAATACGGAACGAGGGAAGATTCGAAATCTGTCGCGGCAGAGTTTAACGACCAAAGAGTGCCGATCATGAAAAGTAATTAAAGAGGTAAAATTATCGTCATGAGCGATCCAGGGGTCAGTTCGCACTGACGGCAAAATTGCCCCCGAAAAAAGGTTCAATGTGTGACTGGATTGCACTTTAACGATGAAGTGAGCCATGTGAGCTGACCTCTGATCAAGTTGTCAACAACCTGAACTGCATAGCATATCCAAAACCTAATGTAGTAATCTCATCATCATAATATTACTTCAAACTTAAGAGTCAGTCAAACAACAGGAGCCACAATCTTGATTTATTTTTTTTCAGTTTCATTGTCTTTAATAATGCAGATTCTCTATGTAACTTGTCTACCTACACTATAGAGACAACCAGTACCTAAAAACCCTTGGCCTTAGAATTGTCCATGTCGTAGAGTAACTTCCGTTTGACCATGATTTTCTTCATATCGTTTTCCTGCTTTTCTACTGTTGCCAGAAGGGCTTTTCTACTGTTGCCAGAAGTTAGTGAGTTTGAGGGCACTGTGGTCAAATGGCTAAGGCAATGGACTTGCAATCTAAGGATTGCAGGTTAGAGTCCTGGCCAAATCATTATGTTTTGTCCTTGGACAAATCCTTTCTTTATCCAGGTGTGAAATATGGCGGACCTGCGGGGTAACTTGTAAGTATAATTGCAATGCGCTGGTTTGTGGCTGTACCCTATGTGTATGAGAAGTTGCCCAGGGTGTGACAAGTTAGGAATGACTCTGGGTTAACTGGTAATTTGTAAAAGTTGTGTGAGAAGGACTTGGCCTTGATACAAGACTGTAAACCTTGAAAATTTCTTAACTTTTAATAAAACAAAGACCTGTTGAAAGAACTATAATAACACTGAAAGCCATCCTGTTAAAATATCACTTTTCAGTGTTATCAGCTTTTCCACTGTCTCTACCCTAACATGCAAAAGCTGTGTAAAGTTTGTGTAAACTCTGTATAAGCTCTTTTCCCACACTATTACTTCAAATACCTGTTATTGACTATGGTCACCCATAAGTGTTAATGTAATGGTGCCCAGTACACACCGATCCCTTGAGCACTAGTTTGGTTATCAGACAAATACTGTACCTGGCTGCAGGGCAGGTTTCTTCCAAAGACATACTCAGTACATTATATGCAGTCTTCAAAAGGTCAGATAGGGTCAAGTCCATAACTGACCTTCTTGGCAGTCCTAGAGGGGTCTGTAGCAAATTGGTGTGTGACTAGCTAATTGGTAATACTAAAGGTCCCATGAGATGTTAGGCACACACAGGTATGCAATTACCTTAACCACAAGTATGATGGAGGTGATAGATCTATGTAATGGCAAGGTGTTTGTGTTGGGCTGTAGGGCCAAAGCCAAAAATGGTCATCACTATACCTGGAATTTGAACATTGCCACTTAGGCTCATTTCACCCATGGTTATGAGAACAACTAACCAAAGTTCTGTAATCAT
>JAIPMN010003147.1:13224-42426 GCA_020650975.1 Apostichopus californicus | reverse complement strand
CAATTAAGTTCTCAATTAAGTTTTCAATTAAGTTCACATGAAGTAGGAATTTGAGATAATACGAATAAGGAACACGATACCATAAGATACAAGAAAATCTTGTGTTTTCGCATGGGATAGATTGATGTGATATATGCATAGATGTCAAAGTCTTTTTGACTGGAATGTTCACTGTTGCCGCCTCTCTTGCAACCAAGAGTCATGGTGTATCTAGTATCATAGGCCTGCATTAACACTATTAAACTGGTTTGGATGTTTACGAGTGACAAGCTAACCTGTCTCCCCACCAGCTCAAGATTATGTTCTCCACATTCTTAGATGCTGTGTTACTTTTCGCTCATTTAATTGACCTCGGGAAGCTATATGCACGATTTGCTTTAATTTTGTGCGATTAGAGACTGAATTAATCAACCGTTGTTTTCAATTAAGTTCTCAATTAAGTTTTCAATTAAGTTCACATGAAGTAGGAATTTGAGATAATACGAATAAGGAACACGATACCATAAGATACAAGAAAATCTTGTGTTTTCACATGGGATAGATTGATGTGATATATGCATAGATGTCAAAGTCTTTTTGGCTGGAAGACGCATTTATCGTATGATAAAAAGTTGAAACTCTTTCAACCTTTTCCATAGCATCGTATGGCATGTAGCAACAAAAGGCCATATAATTACACAACTTAGGCTTCTTATGTCTTTTTTTCATATCCAGAATCTGCTTCATAACCTTATGAACCCTTATAGTTTGTACTACTTATATAAATGCATGCGAGTGAACTCTGGATATTTTTATTTGAATATTAGAAGCCATTCGACGAAAGATAAAAGAGTCATCTTGAATTTCTCATGAGGTACCCCACAAGGTACAAAACAAAAACAGGGGGTTTATACTGTCTGATGTTATCTGAGCCGAGTGTACATTTATGATAATATAGTCATTCTTATACCTTTCTTATTGTATTATTTCATTTTGTGATCTCTCATTGAATAATGAAGTTCTGTTTTCTCCATGGCAATTAAAATTCACTCAAGAAAATTTTTTATTTTATAGAATTTGGAACCAGTTAGCAGCTAAGATTACCCCTTGACATGGAATCAACCAAACATCAAAATGCTTATAATTTTCTGTGAAACAAACCCCCCCCGCCATGCCCCCCCCAAAAAAAATTAACCGATCAGTATACCCTGAAAGTCTTTGAGACTGTCACCATGATACCACAGTACACTAGCCTCCAGTTGAATTCCTGGGTATAGACAAATGCCAATGCTTTACATCGGATCCCCGGTATACATACATTGCAAAATTTCACTACCCTTCAAAAACTGGTAACCGTGTAACACATTATAGCTTCCCCTCTGACCCATTTATATTTTTGATGTCAACACCCGCTTGGAATCTAACATTTGCGAAGACCTACAAGTATGTTTGTACATGTGTATCGGATTATCCATTCGAATCTCGCCTGTCCATCCGGGAGGAAGTCTTTGTGGGTTAGCATGTACACATTAATGCAAACAGACATTAGCAACTGACCTAGTTTAAAACGAATATAATGACCCAACCAACTGGAATATCTCTCCCACAAATCTCTTGAATTCAGCAGGCAATATATTTCCTCTTGAAAATAGTCAAATTTACTTGTCCTTATAATCTCATATCTCCTGATCAATGCATAATCTGAAATTTGGAATCAAGATTGCGGCTCGGTCGCGTGTTTAACTCCAATTATTAATTATATACTTTAATTGTACTTTAATCGTTAATTCTGGTGGGTGCATTGCTCCGTCACACTCAATGCAAGAAGATAAAAATTACCTTAGCCCAGGGGAAGAATGAAACTCTCACCAGAATGTGGAAATTCTTTTAAAAGTGATCAGTATTGGCCTCAAATTGCAATCATGTGTCACTACGTTTCCAAAAAGTAATTTTCTAAATTGGTTCTTACTTAAAGAACTGAAGTATGTACTCATAGTATTAATAAAGACATTCAAGGAGGCCTAATGAAGTTAAAAGTTTAATTTCTAAATAATAAAAAGGAAAAAATTAATGAGGGAAAAATACGGTGAGGATAACATGAAAGGGCTGAAGTATTAATATAAATGAAAATTACTTAATTAATAGACATTTCATATTTGCTGTGACCTTGAAAGTATGGAGCAGAGGCTAAGGGTCATACTGCCCTGTCCTATTCCTACTTCCATCCTCGACCACACCCCCAAAACCCCCCACCCCCATCAAAAGATAAATAACAAAATAAAATAGGGTTGTGCTAAAACTTGCAAAGCCTTTTACAAAGGTTATGTTCCCTAATATGATGACATTATAGAATAAAAAAATTCTCAGTGAAGGCAAACTGCTGTATTATAAAGAAAGATCACAAACTGTTTTACAAAAATTTATAACATGATTTGCAAATTGATGTACAGTATGTCAAGCTTTCCAATTGGATGAAATATTTCAAGGCATGTAATTTTGACTCAATTATAATTGATATCGCATTACTTGTATGTATAATGGTCACTGTATCTTATTATAGCAATGACTAGAGTGTTGCTATTGGATGAAGTATTTCAAGGCATGTGATTTTGCTTTAAAATCATAATGCCTAATATCTGTATTACAGTGGTCACAGTATCTAACTTATCAAAGCATAATCATAGTTTTGCAATTGGAAATATTCCTTTAAGAAATGTGATTTTTAATCCATTCAAATTGATATGCTGCAGTGGTCTTGTTTGGATTAATTATACTGATTCTAAACATATTTCATACTTCACTTACATTATAGAACAACCACCCAGTACCTGTCCTCAACTTCACTGTGTTTATATAACAAATAATATCTTTGTAGCAAATGTTATATATAGGACATAACTGGAGAGGGTCACACAAACTGCTGACTAAATTTAAAGATATGTGCCTTGCACCTACATGCACAGTATTGTACAATCGTAAGATGTTTTGCCTTAACATCCTGTAACATGCAGGCATGTGCTCAGGAATATTTGAGTGCCGGGCAGATTGTGCGGTAGTGTGATCCACACCCTGGGAGAGGAATCTCATGGGTGGGGTACCCCCTCCCCACTGGACAAATTTTGCACATGAAGTATGCTTTAGGTGGTGCTATTTTCCTATTCTGTGCCATGTATTCTCCCAGATTTTGGTTATGGTAAAATTTGTAAAACTTATCATAAAAAAAGTGCCGGGCGGAAATGTTTAAAATACTGTTTGTGCTGGGCGGCATTCAGAACTGCTGGGCGCAGCTGCCGGGTGCCGCCCAGTGTGCAGCAAATCCCTGAACATGTATATGCATGTGCCTTGCACCCACATGCACAGTTACTGTATGTGCAATCTTACGATGTTTTGCCTTGACAGGCTGTAACGTACATGTGCCTTGCACCTACATGAACAGTTACGTACAATCGTAAGATGTTTTGCCTTGAGAGCCTGTAACATACACGTGCATTGCCCTCACATGCACAGTTATGTACAATAGTCAGATATTTTGACTAGCCTGTACGGTACATTTCACATATATCCTATACACTTATGTTTTCGATATAACTACCGTCAGGTGATCAAGTACCTATCAATCTGCACATATCTTTATGAATTAATGACGAAGGTAATCTCTAGACACAAGGACAACACATACCACATATTCTAGACAGTAACTGTACTGTTAGCAGTGAGTCTGAACTTCTGAAGGTGATATATATCTCTCTGTTAGAATGGGGTTGATACTGTCTTTAAAAGATACATGAGACATGTACGTATGCATAAAATCCAACTGAAAGGCATGAAGTTGCCTAGCAACTATACTTGACATAGCAGAGAGTAATTTAGTAGTGTCCACATTTTGTGTGGCATTTTTGAAAGCTCTGAACTTATTTTTTTTACTTTATAAAATACTATGGTTCTATGTAAAAAAAAAACTGATAAACTTACTGTACATCTTTGGATTTGTATAGCAACTTCACCATTTTGCAATGCAATACTAGATCAAATTATTCACTACTGGCATAAATATGACTATTATGGCTAAAATTGGCTAATATTGGCTAATATGACAGTCCACCCTGAACATAAATTGGAAAGAGATATGCCACACTACAATTAACAATTCTAGCGATGGTAATATCATGCAAACATTTAATCTTCAGAGCAATCTAATACACTGACTTTAATATAAATGTCCAAATAGGCCTCAAAGAACTAGCAGAAAAGTTTACCAAAAAAAATTAATATAAATTCAGATACCCTAAAATTAATTTGCTGCTACATTCTAGAATCTATTTTGCTTGCATGGGTTCAAGACTTTTATTAATTTTGTTGTGAAATGGATCGATATTTCTCTAGGTGATATGGTTATAGGTTAAATGATATCCTTAGAATACTACGTCAGTTCTAGTTTATATGCAACTTTTGTAATCCCTCCGATATTCCATAAGCTTTTGGGATGTAGCTTCCATTTAAAGGTTAGGTCCATGATCCGAAAAACCAACTTTTCTTTCTGACATTAGGGACACTATCAATTGTCTATACAGACTTACATTTATACTACTGTATGACAACATAATATTCCTCTGTGTAGTTATACTATAAATAGTAAAACCGGTTATTAATTCGGTGACAGGGATGATGATAGACCACGGCAAGGGAATTAATTAATGGACCGTGACTTTACTGTAATGAAATCTCTATTTTGTTAGTCCCCTCTTTACCACAAGCAATATTTATTTCCCTTGCTGTATCAATCGGGTTTGTATGTTTACAGAACGGGTGAAATGGTATACAACTGTTCAAGCCAAGAAAAATGAACATTTTATCGTAAATACTAGATGAAAAAATGTTGTCTTTTTTGTACCCACATGGGAAGAATGTGGGTCATTGCACCCTCCCATTCTTCAACAAATGACTGTGGGCACAAAATGAACTTTGATGTGTTATAGAGCATTAAAAACCCTGCTACAGTATCAGTTGGTTGTACTCTCAATCGAAACCACCTTCCTTGGTTTCTTCTTTTTTTCATTTTCTTTTTTGCCCCTGGTCAAAGGGTCAAAGGGCTCAATGATTCAGCCTTAAAACTGTATTCCAGGTATTTTGTACATTTTTAAGGGGAATAATCCTCTTGAAAACCTGATTAGATATGGAATCACCATGCATCAATCTTTCCTTCAACACATTTACACTAAAATTCTGCCTGACATCACTCTTTAAATGCCAGATATAATATCAATTTGCCGCTTCTGTGTATTTTTATTTTTTCTCTAATTCAGAAACACTTCTTCTATTCTGTTAATAATACTAAATTTTTGAGCATTTTATGCTTTTTCCAATGTGAAAGTAAATGAAGGAATCCTCCTCACAAATGTACGTTTTCTTTTACTTTTATTGTATTTTGTATCACCTGCAACTAATCCAACACTATATCACTGTTCTTCTCATATATATATATGAAAGTATCATATTTCACTCTCAACTTTCAAATTTAATAGAAAACTACAAAAAAATTCTTAATTCTCCATATCCTTCTCCTTTTTTTTTTTTTAACTATGGATCTCAAGGCTGGTGAAATATATGTAAATTTATTGCTGAGATACGGTATCAATTTGAAAATGAAACCTTTAAGTAACAGTACAAAAATTGCAGCACCAGGCCAAGTTGATTTACACGCAGCCACGTTTATCTTCTGGTTTCCTCCGGGATTCAATAACACGACCATATGTACAAGCTACATAGATCTTAAACATAAAAAATGTTGTCCAAGAACATTAAACACTTTACTGGGGAAATAGATCTTCTTAAACTTAAAGAACAAAACGCCTGATAGATGATCGCATACCAATCACACTATAAATCAAACATGTTTACTCTGAATACTGAGCTTCTTCTCTTAACGATGATGACACCGCAATTAACTCCCAGCTATAGTCCTCACTCTCTTACAGAGCTGGGAGTAACTTCTCGCAACGACTGGTAACGATAAAGTTGGTATTAAACAACACAGGATATTTCTCCTGACTGGTACGTCCTCAGGCCAGTAATAACGACCTCTTAAAATGATAAGAGGAGAAACTACAAAATGCTCTGATGGTTTACACTAAAACAATAGAATGGCTTATTGGTTAATATAAAGATAAATTTCATTATTACAACGCCATAAATTTTGGGGGCTTAATTCTTTGCATATTTCTGGGCAACACTGGTTCAATCATCTTATACCAGCGAACCACTTTTAATTCATCTTCTGTGGATGGTTTCACAATTCTAGAATTTAAACTTGTAGCATAGTGTCGGCAGCTACTTATTTTCTTCAGATAAATATAACTTTACTTTATATTATAAACTGCTGTAGGTGCATATAATTTACAAACAACAATCTTGTAGGCGTAAACCCTTCTCCATGTCACACTATTGCAATCAGCAGAGAAGACAGGTTATTACCCGCAAGGGTAACGGAAGATTAAAAGTGTGTACATACAGGGTCATATAGAGGTGAACAGCTGCAGAGTATCGTGGGTGTACATTGTTAAAAGGTTACCGTAGGGTCAGGGTATTGTTGAAGGGGTCTAAAAGATTCATGGAAATTTATTCGGTAAATGCTGGCGTGTGTCCATCGTAAATGTTCGGTTATCTGCTTTGGCCAGACCACAAGCGTCTTTCTCCGCACTTCATGAAAGAGTCAAAAGCACAAAGTATAAAAATGTCTTAAAAGTCTCAAAATGTAAATTGAACAGTTTCATATTCAACAAATTTACTTTAACAACTGTGCAATAAATTTTGTCCCGAGTTTCACCTGAGAAATTAAAAGCTACAGTCAAACATACATGGAACTTTTCATTAAAAAAAAACAATTGTTTACCTTACATTAATGATGTATATTTATATGTAAATTAGTTTACTGGTATTAAATAGAGTACACACAGTATTTTGCACTGTATGCTAATCTAAACATAGGGTTTCATTATAATTATGAATAATTATGACCAATGAAGCATGCAAGGCATGTTATTTTCAATGTAGACTTTCACACATGTAGGATTTAATAGGACGAGATGGTTCCATTTACATCTATATCAGTTTTTCATATCAATATTTTAACTATTAAACAATCAAAAGCAAACTAGAATTTTAAATATATTTAAATATATTATTTTCAAATGGAAAGTTGGATATTGTCATATAGCCCAGCCGAGTGGCATGACCTTTGGATAGATGGAGGAGTGTGTGAAGGGAGGGGGGGGGGAGGGCAAGTAATGTACTGCAGGCAATGCAAGCTGGTCCCACTGGCATCAGTGTGAGGGTGGAGTGCAAAGCCATGTCTGTGATGTCAAGGGGGCATGTCAAATTGGGCAAAGCTCCTTGAAGCTTACTGCTTCATGGTTTCTCAAACTTTAATCAGCAGAAGTATGGAGGTATAATAAAGTACATTATAGTTAGTATAAGTCTTTTAATATCTGTATTTTCTTGCCTATTTCATTTGGATATAGTATACTTCAATGAGAGTGACGTTGGGGGTGGGGGGGGGGGGTAGGGGACAACAATTATGGACAGGCATGTGCTTGATCCCAATGGAGACACCATGCACTGAATATGGAATATTTACCAATTGTCATCGTACAAGATCCCCAAAGTTACTGGAGCTTGATATTAACGAGCAACAGACTTTGACAACAGTCTCTTAACAATTATCTTCATCCACCAGTGACCAGTCATTTGAGGGTGTACAGTATAAGTTTACCAGTTCACTCTATGAATGGTAGAGTATATGTGACAATGTTAGTGCTGTGGTTGTGAGGAGACATGTAAGTGCAGAAGTGAAGGATATAAAGTGCTTTGACATCATAGTCTCTCTTCAAATATCTATTCAAAACATTTGTTCAATGCTGCTAAATCTGTCTTACCAAATAATACTATTTGGTTTGGAAAAGGTGCATGAAATGTTAGGAAGATCAGAAATAACAACAACAAAAAAGAAAAAAGTACAAATTCTGGAGACAGCTGGTTTAAAGTGGCATTCACCTTCTTCGTAGTTCAAGTAAAGAATTACAGCCTTACATATGATCATGTTTGCTAATGACTTTGAAAGTCAATCATATAGTCATGTTAGTCTCAATGCTGTGTAACCTATCAGAACCTTCAGGGGGGAACTCTTCTATTCCATTTCATAGCACAGATTCACGCTTTGCTTTTGAAAGAAAATACTGCGGTGCCCGAGGTATCGCCAATAATGCCAGGCGCTCAAGTCTCTTTGCATGTATGTTATATTCCAATACAGAAAGCTGCATATAAAGGGCAGTATCAAACGCAGATAAAATATAAAATGTAAACGATCTTGACACAAAGCAGACCAAAGAACCAGTTAACTCTTTAATCGTCTTAATAGCTTCTTCAAAGTCATTTATTTTGCCCTTTTTCTTTTCTTCGATATTTCAAGCGCACTACATGGCATTTCTCATTACCACTTGAAACTATAAAAGGGCAAAAAATATTACTTGCCTATAGTAGTTGATGGAACGAATTTTGAAAGTACCAGAGGGAAAAAAATCTTGATGTAAGGAATAGTTTTCCGAGGGATATTTTATAGCCTTCTTTTGACGGCGTCGAAATTTCCAGCGCGAAGAATTTATGGCAGGAAGATTCCAAAACTGGTTGTTAAGTCGGCTTTTTGAAGGAAGATGCATTATTTTACGGCTTGAGCACCTAATAAAATAATCACCAGACACTGAGCAGTCTGTTGCCACTTAAAATGTACTTTGCAACAAAATGTTTCTTCTTATCTTTCCTTGTGAAGTCTTTAATTTACTTCGCGTTGACTTGTCAGTTTATAACGACATGTTTCAGATCGATTGGAAGGTCTATGATCACTTTCGGCAGCGGCAGACGACACTCAGAAGGGCTTAGTCTGGCAGTTAATTATAATAAACAGCAAATATTAAGCAAGTAAAATAAGAAAAAATACAAATTGATTTTTTGAGCGATTTATACAGGTGCTATCCTCGCTGGTTTACCTAACTTCGCTGAAAGACATTCGTTCTCAACCTGTGTCATGGTAACAACATTTGGAACATAAAGTTCTCTCAAATTAAGCTATGATAATTCAACTCTTCAATGATAACCAAAATTGATAAAGATATGTTGAAACTGTGCCTCAATGTTTACAATAACTGTGACCATTTTAGCATTTTACACCCAAATATGCTAGAAGTCTAATAATGGTCACTAATGTTGATACTTCAAGAAAGATGCATTTACTCCGACCCTCAAAAGCATATCTCAAAATTCAAGTCATTTACTTGTCTAATTGGGGGATACACCTCAAATTTCTGTACATAAACTTGGAGTATTAGCACCTCCAGCCCGGGTATGGGGTACTTTTTGAAAATTTAGTACTTGTTAGCATAACAAAATTTCGGAGGAATTAAAATAATGAAGACCTTCAAAAAGAAAACTTTAGATAATTCAAAAACTGATTTCAGTTCCTTCATTTTCCAATGGTACATTTCATGCTCTTTCTATGTACCACGTAAAACAAACAACAAAAAAACAGAAAAAATGAAATATAGTTACATTTTGCCTGTTAATTGTCAATGCCAGCAAATAGGAACAAACAGTGTAAACAGGTAAAGGTACTTTTTCTATCATCATCATATGCATTCCTGCTATATGTGTATTCATCTACCAACACCCCCCCCCCTCCACCCAACTGTCCCCCCCAAACTTCACCTCTTACATGTGACATAAAGGTAGGCCAATTATATGCATTCCCACCCATCTACTAGCAGAGGAGTCCCATACAGCAAGGATACTTCATGCATGTCAGAGAATTCCTTTATGGAATTTTCTCTGGTCTTAATTTTTAATACCTTGTTGAAATTATGCAGCTTAAATTTAGATGATTTAGTATTCCATACTGAATTAGAGGTTCCAGCAATCAGTTATATTAATGACAATATATTAGGGGGTGACAAGATTCTGGTGATGTGGATGTCGAGTGCAATTGAGAGACGAAGGCCAATTTTTATAATACAAAAATAAGAATAACTAACGACCAACGACGAAGTAGTAAAGAACAAAAATATCTGTGACCTCTCCTACTTTTAAGTCCTTGAAGACAGACACAGAAAGAAATTGAAACTATTCAGGGAATTTAGATGAGGAGGAGGAGTGAGAACATTATTATTGAAACAAAAACAAAAACAATTATTTTAATAGTAAGGTATGGTAGGGAGACAGGGAGAGATCAACAGGATAGTAGGGAGACAGAGAGAGAGATCAACAGGATAGGAACAATGGTCTTACCCTGTCAGATTTCTAAAACCGAAAAACCAATTAAAATAACTGTGTGGATAAAGAGGTGGTAACGGATGTAAAACAATTATTTCAATCTTTTACTGCAGGTATTAGTGTACATTTACATGGATACACAAGCATCCATCTATATATATGAAAATTTATTACACAGGGATTCTCCATAGGGAGTTGGCAACTATTTTAATCACACACAAGGGTACAGCTGGGTGTTCATTATAAAAGGATACTAAATTAGTCAGTTGATTATTTATGTGAGAGAGAGAGAGAGATGTGGGGAGAGACATAGAAAGAATGACATCATGTTGATATCAAAACAGCTCTAAACTTTCTGAATTTTGAATGAACAGGGGATTTCACATGTTCAGGGTTCCGTTTTAGTTTTGATGTTTTTTTTCCCCTATCACTATAAGAATGACATCATGTTGATATCAAAACAGCTGTAAACTTTCTGAATTGTGAATGGACAGGGGATTTCAGGGTTTCGTTTTAGTTTTGATGATTTTTTACCTATTATTATCACTTTACTTTGAGGGGACGAGCGGGCTTATGTCTGTATTATATCAACATGTGAATTAGTATAATGTAAGCAGTTTGCATCAAAATATAACATCAGTATTGAAACATCACAATTTAAGAGGTTTTGGATGCTATTCTCCTTAAACTATGTATGAAACAGGATCAAATTGATCACTCTTTGCCCCCCCCCCCCAGGTTTGTTAATCCTGAACATATCACATTCTTTCGCTCATTCCCATGCAGTACTAATGAGCTGAAGGTTCAAGTTGCTCTTCCACTACTAAGACTTTCTTAAATGTTTTCTTAGTTTGAAATGAAAATGATTTGTTAAAAGAGATATCTTTCTAATCATCTAAAATTTCTCATATTCAATGCTTATGACCGAACTTGGCAGGTGGGGTGGGGGGGGGGGGTAGGATGGTTGGTGGGTTAAAGAGAAATACTCATTCTATCCATTTATGAAAACTTCCCCTCTTTAATTTGCACAATAAACTGATATGGTAACCCAGTTTAGAGTGCGGTGTGAACAGCATTGTTCCTCTCCTTTGGTATATTTTCTGTGAAATTTCCTTGAAACGGATTTGGAGAGATGATAGAGAAGGTTATATCTCAGAAAGGGCTAAAAATGATTCTGATTGGTTGAGCTTTGTCACCAGACAAGACGTTGACGAATCAGGAGTTCTCTTATAACTTTGCTTGAAGTAAATCACTCCAATTCCACATCAGTGTAGCTGATTTACAAAGCACTGTGTATTTGTCGACTCGTAGGTTTTATCTATACAGCAGCTATGAGTCACAGATCAAATTGATAACTCATGATATTTTGGATGATTCAAGTATGGGAATTTGTGTCACAGCTGGGAATTGATATGTCTTTCCGTCTGTGCATAAATTACTGATTTTTGGTCTGATTCGCAGCTCTTTTGAATGCACAACGACAGAAATTTACTGGCATTGTAAAGACATATTATTTGATACGCAATTTAGGTCGGGTGAAATGAGAGATGCATGTGGGATGAGTGAGGGGTGCGTAAGGGCTGAAATGAGGGGTTAGTTGCCATGATTGAAATAGCTAAAAAATAAAAATAAACAAAATAAAACAAAATAATGAATAAAAAAGAAAAGAAATAGCTAATAAAAAATAATAGAAATAGATTGAAATAGCTATCAAATAATATGTCCCCCCTCCCACTCCCCCAACAGTTGCTGATATAGAGAAACATGACACTTCAGAAGTTAACATCTCCACTTTAAGTTAACCACTCCATTAATTTGTACAATTCATGACTGCTATGATCTAATTGGCCATAAGTATTGCATCCCTATTATATATGTTTAGACTGCATGCTGAGTATGAAAACAAAATATAGTTTACAAAAAGTAAGCTATTTTGAAGGATCTCAATTAACCCTTAGGAATGGCCAAAGAACTATAATTAAAATTGTCTAAATTATGCAGAATAGCACAATTAACTATAAACATTAGCATATTAGAATATAGAAAATCTGGCATTCATCTTGAACACTTCTGACAGCCTCTTTTACCAAAAACAAAAATTGATAATCTAAACAGAAGATATATTAGCTCACATCAAATATAAAGTGCAATTATAAAAACAAAAACTACCTCCTACAAATTCAATTCAAGATGCATGTTTTTTTCTCTTTCTCCTTTTACGTCATGAAGAGGTTTATTTCTTGTGCCATAAATTATTTCCCTAACAGAATTATGCTATGGATCGTAAGGAATTTCTGTCAACTTATAAAGAGGCCAGTTTTTTTCAAGAAACTTGAAAAAACCTGCACGAAAATGTTTGCGCAACAATTTTTTTCCATCGTTATGACTGATATATTTGAATTGGATATAGATTTTGCTACGGTGTTTGGAAGTAATGTACAGTATGCATGGGCTACATATGGGTTCGCATACCACTTAGGCCAAAGGTTGTTAATCATAGTTCCATATTCAATGAACCATCCAAATTAGAAACAAATCTATCGATGGTTGACCAAGGGACAACCAGAACAAATCTTTAAAATTTTGTCCTGCCCCAACTTTAACCCCACCCCTAAGCAAACACATGAGAGCAAACACGAGTTGTATGTTGTCACATAACAGATGATTGGACACCTCAAGAAATTCCATCAGTTTTTATCTACCAACTTGATCAACCAACTCTAAACTTTTTATGAAAAGAGAGATTCCCAGTCGGCATGTACCATAGCTTGCCAACCTTTTATCCATCTACAGATCCCTAGGAACAATGAGGAAATTTACCCTTAGACACCCCCCTCACAATCCCCCCTCCCTCAATTACCCAATGACCTCAGCACAACAATGTTGGGAATGAAAGTCGATCAGCAAACTTTTGGTAAAAAAAGGTTTGCCCAAGATGGCACTCTCAGACTTGTTCTACATCTATATGTCAGTAAAATTTTGATGGACTTATTTGGTTTTCATAAGGAATACGGCAATTTCTATGCAGATCTGCCTGTGTACCCCATTATTTCCTCACACACACACACACATGTTTGTATTACATTCCAACCGAGGACTCCATTGTATTTTCCATTGTTCAAATCCACGTACCCTAACCTTAACAATACCCCATACAATAGAATTCTTCCGAGGACATGGTGATTCTTTAGAAATCACAACCGAGGACCTGGAATTCTTTTGTTCAAGTCCTCGGTCAGATAGAAAAACAAACGCACACACTGTATACAAATACACCACAAAAGTCATGGATCTCCTATGGATGGCATGGACCCCTGCAAGTTAAGAAAGATGGACATAATATAGTACTGAATTTTTGAGGTGAAGATACGTTACTTCATCTAGTCTTTTAGCTTTATAATTTCATTGCTGATATGTACGTTGACCCTTTTTGGACAAATTAAAGAAAAGGGTACATATTTTTTGGTCATAATTTACAGTTCAGTACAGTGTAAAACAATTATTTGTGTTGGAGAATTGCCATAACTTAATTTGACCAGAGCAATGTTTGTATTTGACTTCAGTCAAGCTGTAACTGAATAGATCTAGATGGCTTAAGTTACAACATTTGGTTGAACCAGACTATTTTTATCCACTTTCTCTTATCATGATTCAATGGTCATAAAAGTTAGTGTCCCCAAACATTTAATGTAAATTAATTACTTTGTGATTTACCATACCAACCTGTGAAGGTTATAAATACCTAATTACATTGTTTTTGGTGGAGTTTTTAGAAGCAGATTTATTTCCATGCAACCTTTATCATTTGTTTTCAGTCAATAAAGTACCTGATTAAATACCACTAGATAATGGCAAATGTCAATGCAGGAGCTATGTTTTAAATTTAGCTCTGGCGAAAGAAAAAATAAACCTTGGTCGTCTTATAATTAACAAAACACGACCTGCTGTTGACAATGCAATGGGTGGTGCACAATCATGCACATAATTAAATCATAAATACTAAAGACATTTATATAGTCTGTTGAAAAACTAAGACAGAGGTTGCCAATTTACATGTATGCGTGGGTTGCACGGTTGTCACAGTAAGGTATGTTATTTTACAATATGGAACAAGTTCAAACTTGGTAGGGTGCAGGGTTGATGATGTAGGCATCATTGACTTTGTCTTTGTTTATTATTAAATGCAGATGATTTTTTTTCTTCTGATATTTCTGCTTCATGGAGACATTTCTGAGAAACCGCTGATTAAAATCTGGACAGGGACGCTGTGTTAGTTTTACTTGCCTTACCTTTATAAATATGCTAGAATTACACTGATGATTTTAAAGTGGTCCTACAGGAGATTGCCCCTAACAAATTTCAGAAGAAAAATATAATTTGGTTAAATTTTGAGCAGGGGCTTAAAGTGGCAAACAATTGTCAGCTTCAAATTACTTCAAAAGTTAGTTGCAAAATAAAACCCCATTTTGCAACTAACCACTCAATAATAATATGAACAGTTTTCACCACTACTCTATTTGAAGACCCCATCCCTTAAGGGCATTGAAGACTCGCCCCAAACCGCGTGAGGCCATCTGAAAAAGTTAACTTTCCGTTGCTTGCAAGTGACGTTTTGTTTGTGTCGCTACAAAATGCAGACAGTACAGTAATGAAACGTGATACCTTGTTATCTTTAGCTGGACCTGAGATGTCCATCGCTGTATTGTTTGTACACTGTGCTGTGGGTATTGACCACAGCTGTATGTACTGACTGTACACTAGTGTCTAATTACCGATGGTAGCAAGCTGTGTGTGTGTATTTTCTCAGATCGATGGTGGTGTCTAACACTTCTGTTACACCTCATTCGAAACTAGGTCAGATTACCGGCATTAGAAGTTTCTATTTGTGCGATTCTTCACACCCTTTAAGGCCACTTCTGCCACTGGAGGGGATCACCATGTAATGTCAAAATTGGGGTCACCAAGCCACAAAAGAAAAGAAGGTTGATATAACAGAAAATAAAAACTGGCCATCACTGAAATCAGAAAATATAGCTAAATCAAATGTTAATTTTAATAGCAGAGAGTAGTGGAAGCCTATACCTCTAGCAACATGTTCTATAGTTTATATAGTGAAATTTTAACATTTGAATTACAGGTGTTAATTTTTCGCATGAAATGAATGAATGCACATTGTGGGATCAATCATCTCAAATATTTCAGCAGGTACTATTTGGAGAGGTTTATATTTCCATTGATACAACATAAATCATTCAAACAATTTTAAAACATGCCGTGTATAGATATCCATAGTTCCAGTCTATGAATAGCATTATTTCTATAAAACCAACTCTGGATCTATATAAAGTGGAACCTGAGAAAGGTGGCCTAAACTACCTGACTGGTTTTCCGAGCATAATTGAGAGTTTGCCAGCATATTTTCCCCAAACGTATAGTTTCTTGACAAATTTGGCCCCTGTTACAGGTCCAGCGACGAATATAAAATAGGCTGCAAAGTTAATTCATGGACTTGGCAAATCATTGCATTTAACAATTATTCTGATATTAACTGTACATAGCCATCTGTATCTATGGCAACACCTGGCTTCAATTATGGATAAACAATACAAACATATCCAAAGGTGATACATACCTACTCTTAAAGTTAACCTTTAAAACAGCTGTCCATTAGGACTAAATTTGAGCCGAATATAGTCATAGTTTACAACCTAGCATTTAATGATCTTCTTCCATAACTTTTTTGCATCATTTTCTTCGGTCTACCTAGAAAAGGTCGACCGTGTAATGTGAAAGTAGCCTGGGACCCGATAACTCACCAATAAAAGACTATTAAGTGTACCTTGACATTTTGCCATCTGGCAACATTTCACGGTCACTTGCATACATGTTCCACTCCGAGTCAGACTTTGGAGGACGTTTCATCTATTTCAAGCAGGTAGCAGTCGCCCTGTGGCCAATTTCAATCCTAAAAGCATCTCCTTAGAACCTAATCCATAACTGGCAGATAACATAGCATGCATATGGTCCCACTGTTGAGGAACCTAGCTTCAACATGCATATATGTCGGTTATATATATATCACACACTTCCAGTCATCCTATATACCACTAACAACAAGGCTCATTTTCATTTAATAATGAATTTTCCCGGCAGCATACATTTACCCAGATTAGGAAAAATTATTCTCATGGGATCTAAGGTGATCTTTTATTTTTTTTCATAGAAAATGTGTGGACGACGTTAGAAAAGTCTCGTCATAAATATACCTCTCTCGATTAACATTACGTGCTATTACACCATCAATCAGCCAGGCAAGTATGACCGAGTACGTTCTTCATCACGCCTGCTCTCTTGTCACTTTCAGACACAGCTGCTCATCAATATCTGAAACGTCTGTAAGAATTTATTAATTTACAGAAATATTAATGACAACCACATAGACAAACGATTATCTTTCATCGTCAGGGAGACATTCGTCGTTAGGTTTACGAGATTTCAAAGAGACGTTATAAATCTATTTTATTCCTTTTTCAAAAAGGACCGTCATTTTTCCTTTAAATAATAATCATTACAAAGTTAATCATCGTTCTCCAACTTGAATTGTTTCTCCGGCTAATCTTCAAGAAATGGAAAACCAATTGTATTTAATTCATATCTTATTTGTAAGCAATCAGCATTGATGATTAAATTTACGTAAATTTAATCAAAACTCGCACAGAATATAAACAACTGCACGTTAGTCGAGTCTAGTTTAATTTTCTGATTGCCTCAAAATATTCAAGTTTATTATTTATGGCGGAATAAAATGCGTCGTTAAAATTCCGGTCACGGTTATCTGCATTCTCTTTGTGAATTTAAACACGATACTTTATATTCATTGGAGTCATTCACGAATGCAATTGATACAAAGATATTCATAGCCAAATATGATCCCATTAAAGTTAACAGAATATTTATTGCAGGGAAGGAAGTGGCTCTCTCTTCTTTTGCTCTATGTAGGAGATAAGTAAATGGATGGATCTACCAGACCTGTTAACCTCATGCCATACATGTACACCATGTGAGATATATGGTTAATATTCAATAATCAAACTTCACTGATGGATTACCTCGCTTAAAATGTCACATCACAGTATCATTCCCAGCAAAGAGACAACAAAATTTACTTCCTCCCCATCCATCCATCCACTCACCCACCCACCCCTTCCTTCCCACCTCACTAACCATGACAAATTTATTGGTTATTTTTAACCAAAGAGGTATCAAAATCCCTCCCCCCCCCTCAATCCCCCTCTACCCTCCATTCCCAGCTCAAGAAAACAGAAGGAAAAAACAACTGGTTCCTTACAAACACTTTTTATTAGATATTTCATTAGGTTTTTATATTTTCAGATTGGACCTTATTTTTCTGGGTTTTTACAAGATGAACATTTTATGCAATTTATTTAAATTTTGTTATTCTTCTCTTGATTGCTATTTGAGTTTCTGAGATGAACTTTAATAATAGTACAATAACTCTTTATAGCTGTACATGTGCAACTTGTACAAAGTTTGCCGCCCTCTATTTTCTTCAACTTTTCCTCTCACTTTGTACACTAGCTCTTAAAATGCTATAAAAAAAACTTCAATAAAATGTAAATCCCTATAGGGAACAAAAATCAATAGTTTTAATAACCTTCGCAGCCAAATGTTATACTATTGTATGAACTTTAAATTTAACGACCCTTTTAATTTCAAGGGAGAAAGATTTGCATCACTATTTTGTAAATTATTTCTCATCGTCTCATGAAAATCATCAATTTTTTTTTTAACGTTTAAAAGCAAGCAAAACTACAGCTCTGGGGAAATTAAGAAAAAACCTTTTCACCTTCGAGATAGCAATCGGGGTTTAGCAGCGCTGTATAAGATGATATTAATTGCTCGGTGAAAATTCTGACTTCTATCCTTACCCAGGCTAAAGACATATTGCTAATGATCGACAAAAGAATGGGTAAAAGAAAAAAGCAGGGGATAGGTTTGGGTGAAGGTTGTATGTAAAAATATTAAAAATATTAAAGGATGGATTTGAGGTTATGGGGGTAAAAAATGACACACACACAAAATGTGTTGCATGGAATATATTAAAGCAGTTTAAAAAAGGCAAAAAATTTGAAAGGTCACTATTTAAACAAAATTCAAGGAAGTACAGTAGTAACCAATGTCACAATTTCCAAATATTGAAAAAAATTATAACGTGAAAAACTTTATGGTCTTAGTGATATATTTACATATCAGCTTAAAATGGTGTAGAAGGTAGGAAAAAAGATAGTGGAAATGCTTTGGTGAAGGTCAGGTGTAAAAAGAAAATGAATTGATGGTCTGAGGTAATGGGGTATAGAAAGACAGACACAGACAGACAGACAAACACACAAATAATGTGTCGAATGCATGGTTATAATATAGCAGTTGCAAAAAGGAACAAATTGAATGAATCAGGTACCACAATATCAATCTTTCCAAATATTGAAGAATGATAAAGTTTATAAATTTACGGTAAGTTTGAGCTTAAAATAGTGTTAAAAAAATTCCAAAACAAAAATGAAAGCATTGAATATATTATTCCTGTTATTAATCTTATATTCTTTCCATTTTCTATTTTGCAAAAGAGTACTTGGTCGCTAATTTTTTTTTTTTTTTTTTGGTGGTGGTGGTGGTGTTGGTGGCATAGTGGTTGGAAATGATAATATTATGTCACATGGGCATATGTACAGCAGTATAACCACCACCACTTGGATGAGGGAGGGGGGACTGAAATATTTCTGTACTTGTAGACAGTCCATTACTGACAAAGGATAACAACAGGACTCCCTCCCCCTCATCCCAACCCCCCCCCAACTTTCTTAAATTGGGGTACTGTATGTTTGCCTACTCTACTGGTGTAGCTATTATTTAGACTAGTTATGAGACTAAGGCTTACTTTTCTGACTTTTCTCCATTTCAAAAGTTTAAAAGAATCTACTTTTTATATATTCTAAAAATATCCAAACTGTCCTTATATGTATAATTCTTCCAGCTTGCACTCATGAGGTGTTGCATGTACAGTATGATAACCTATTTAGAAGCTCTGCACCTATCCATAACAACTACCTGATATATCTATCCCGTGGCCTCCATTGTTTTAAGGGGTTTCTTTAATTGATCTAAGAAATGGGATAAGATGAAGGTCACCACACTCCACGGGCAATTTCAGCTCTCAAAATCCAAAGATAAAAATGCAAACAGAAAGCTTGAAGCGCTGGCCTCTCACAGAAACTGAATTACGTAGTCACGGTACCGATACGAACGAAACTTAAAGCAGAGGGGGGCCTATCTGTTTAATGTATACATGACAATGCAACAACACCTGGCAAGTTGCTCCTCGAGTTTCAAAGAACTTTCAGGAAACTGATCGGTGCATGCAGACAGGCCTTGTAGATTTGGTTTAAAAATTCAGATAAAAAAAGCTCTATGCGATCATCTCTGGCTTTCAATATAAATAGCATACTTATTTTGGTAAGTACTAACTACAACACTCGCCAGTGTAAAATGACGCAATAACGTGAATAACATGGCACTCGATGATGTAGGGTTAGATTTATATGGCATAAAATTGATTGATTAATTGATTGATTGATTAATTGATTGATTGATTGACTGAGTATTAAACTGATTGATTGATTAATTGACATGACTGACTGACTGATGAATTATATAATTATTTAATTAATTTATTGATTAAAAATAATATGAAATGTAATGAAAATTAAGTTCTCGCTTACAGCTAGATATTGACATTGCATTAAATTGCTTTAAATTATCAATATATGTATCAATACAGTGTGAAATGTTCCATGATGATGTTGTTATAGTAAGTACATAATCAATAACTAACATGACTCCTTTTTATTGATTTTCAAGCAGTATAGATAATTGGATTAAGTCTAACATCTTCCCAAGTATCAGGAACCCCAAAACAGGTTTGAGATTGGGGAGGGGACAGGGGAGGGAACAGGGGGAGGTGGTAGGATGGAGGACCAGGGTATCAAGTCAGACCAAATGTTCAAAGGTGTGGTGATATTACCATGTATGAAATACATGGCAGCTGCATGCTCACGTGAAAACCACTGATGTGAACAATTTTGGATGATCTGGGGCCCCCTCCCGACCCCCTCGTGGTTCTGAGTACACATACTTAGACAGTTTAGTATCACTCAGTTTGTTTCTGTAATGCCTACTTTCATACCACATGTACAGTCTTTAACTGTAGCCTAGAATAGGGTACTTTGCATATAAGAATCAGGACCCCAGTTTGTATTCATTATCTATTGTGGATATATATATAGATAATTGAGCAAGAATTTAAATTCCACCTCTTCGAGGCAATGCTTCAAGAAATAATTCACTACGAACCAATTTACACTACTAAAAATAATCAGCGAATCTGACGAGAAGTTAAGAAAATACAAATGCCAAACGTTTTCATCGAATTAACTTATTTCTCCAGGTGATCATTACTAGTATAATATAATTAGCATATATACTCCACAAAAACAATAGTGTAATTTGGCCAGTTAGTTCTATAATAATTAAGCATTCCTTTACTTCTGTCGGCAGATGGGATTAATTTGTAAAGTCAGTATAATACACTCCAAGACAATTAAAACAAATTTCGGTCCGTGTTTTAACATGAAAACCTTTCTTAAGGCAACACAAAAAGGATGGACCTTTAAATTAATTGGACTGATGTCTGGAACATGGTGGGAGTTTCCTTAATCTGAATAAATAAAGATCTGTACACAACCTGATTTAAATGAACCATTTAATTCCTCTTCTTTTTACGACTTTATACCCCAAAGCTACGTAACCTATTAAACCCACGCCAACTCGACAAAGTACACATTGACGATCCTCCGAGTAAAACAAGGATTCTCCGCTAATAGCTAGGCGTTGGAATCTTTGAGCCTTTAATAACAAGTTAGTCTTCGGTGGTAACACCGGAATCGACCGATTCACCTGTATAACGACCAGCGAGAGCACTCGATCGTGAAGGTGACAAAAGGTCGCAGAGAAGTTGAGAACTTGATGAAGTACGTAACTGAACTAGATCTGTGATTCAGACAGGTTAATCAGAGGGTCAAATGGCTTACTCGGATTCCCGGACATTTATCATACGAGAATATTTTAATTGCAACACAAAAACAGTTAATTTTCAACAGATGAGAAAAATTGATCACTTGAAACTGCATCCACACGCTCACTTTGCTTTAATTCATCACTGATGTTACTCATCCCTAGAGTAAAAACACAGACTTACGGCTTGAGAACGTTCTTATCCAGTGCACCGTGCCTGTGGAACTCACTTCCAGAACATATAAAAAATATGCAATACTGTGAACAGTTTCAAATCAGCTCTCAAAACGTATCTCTTCACCAAAGCATATATGTTATAATTGCTATCATTTTGTTAAGCGCTACGAGAATTATTTCATAGTTTGTTTGGCGCTTTATAAAAATCATGTATTATTATTATTATTATTATTATATTATTATTATTATTATTATTATTATTAATTTGCTGATTTCAAGTCATCAATTTTGACCAGTTTCTTGTATTCACAGGGATTTATATATCAAGATCACTCATGCTTTACTTACATATGGAGGAATCTTGTTTACAAGGTTAACATACTGTACTTTTGACCTCTGTTGACACTGAATGACCATTGACCTCCAAAAAAAAAAATTAGAATTCTTGTTACTACTATGTCAGAGGATCCACATGTCCAAGTTTGAATTATTTGGCATTCAAACTTTTGCCTTTAGTGACATCAAATGAACTTTGACCTCTACAAAACAGTATAATACTGGTGCATAATAAAATGGATTCAAATGCCATGTACCAAATTTGCCCATGCTTTCTATTGGGGTTTATAATGCTTAAAAGGTTTTCAGGAAATAAGAGCTAACATGATCTCTGACAGATCTACAAGGTTCACAAACTACAACTTTTGTAGACCTGCAATAACCTTTGACCTATACAAAAACAATGAGGTTTTTGTACTCATGTTAACATTCAGATATGTTGAACCAAAGGAAGCTTAACTGTGCATAGAGGTAACTAGTTTACGTGGTCATAGAATCAGACTGACCTCTGCTGATTTACCTCAAATGAATTTTTTTCACTTACTAACATATATGGGGCTAACTGTTAAGGGATATAAATTTCAAAAAGCTCTACTGCAGGATTTAACTGTGTTAACAAGGTGCTCAGACTTCGACTACTGGCGACCTCAAGTGACATTTGACCTAGCAAGGGAAAGCAGTGGATACTTCAAAGTTGTATTTCCACCAAGAAAATACTAAATTAATATACGAAATAGAGATAATCACCTTAACATATATGCATTCTGAACTAAGTATAATATACCTAGCTTTACTGAAGTCCTTTTCCTCATCTCTCCCTCCCACACACCCTCCAACCATAGGTGCATCAATTTAACTGATTGGTACAGTATGTATACAGTATGTAGGTATTTTAATGTTTTCCTCTTTTTCTCCTCATAGATTTCAACCAAAGGAACAACACAAACAAACTGAGGCTGCAGATCGGTTTAACCAAAGATTTAGACCAACCTCTACCATAAAGACATTAAGATGAAGCAGACTAAAGCGTGGTGCTACTCCTGGTAGTCGCACAAACTTTCGGTAGAAGCTCATATCCTGAGAAGACAGACCATTTTTTATTCTTCCTCCAAGAGTGAGGTGGAGGTCTGTTCTTTATTGCTACGAACATCTTTTTGAAAGGCTACAAAACGTGTCCTCCCCGGCTGATACACTACCAAGATGGAGGACGACTATGGCACCGACGTCTGCGCGAGTGCTGACCTTCATATGAACTTAACGGTGGAGGATATGCACCATTTCATATATTATCCGACTGAAAGAATCATCTTCTCTATCATCATGCCGTTTATAATAGTCTTCGGACTCATGAGCAACATCTTCCTCCTGTTCGTCATTTTCAAAATGGAGTGCATGAGAACGATAACCAACGTCTACCTCGGCAACTTGGCCGTCGCAGATATCATCTTCCTCTGCACGGGCCCACTCATTAACTTTGTGGCCATGCAGAGGTCCCCGGTCAAGGCGGACCGGACCTCCATCATTGGGTCCTCCTTCGGATGTGCCATGATCCGAAGTCCAAACTGGATAACCTATCACGTCTCGATACTCCTCATCACGGCCGTGACGCTGGAGAAGTACTGGGCCATCTGCAAACCCATGTACTACAGAGGGATCAATAACGTCTTACGTACCTTTAAGATCGTGGTCGGTATCTGGCTCAGCTGCATTGTGGTGGGGTTCACCATCTCCGGTATATTCTCGTCCCATTTCCAAAAGTTTTGCATGACCTGGCCTCACCACCCGGAATACCAGGACCTTCCGTCCGAGGTCGCTTTCTGCAACTCGATATTCAACAGCAGGGTAGCCGTGACGATGTTTGGCGTCATCTCCACTCTGACTGTCCTCATTTTCGTCATCGCCATGGTAGTCAACGTATTTCTATACAGTCTAATCATCCTTCAGATTAACGAGAAGATAAATGCCGAGAATAAACAGAGATCGGATCCCACCGACGCCAACGTCAACATCAAGAGGACCAAGCGAAAACAACAGATGGTTAGAATGCTTTTGATTAACGCTATCGTACACTTTGTTCTACTTGTGCCTTCTCAACTACTGATATTTCTAGTAGCTGTTCACCTGAGAGATCTCTTATCGAAGGAAGTAAGACTCAAGCTTAACTTTGCCTCAGAGGTGATGGTGGCGCTAAACTCATCCATCAACCCCATCGTGTACATGTTGCTAAACAGTCAATATCGTCGGTCGTTTTACAACGCTGCGTATTGCTGTAAGAAAGAGGGCGCCGGTTACATGACCGTACGTCGACCAAGATCGACAAAGTCTACCGCAGTGGAGGACTGACCTAATCATGCACACAATAAAAAAAACGACCTCTTGGGGGTTTAACAATTGCCTCTCTCCTCGTGAAGAGTACAAGTAAATCACTGCAAATTTTTAAACAAATTTTAAATTACTATCCGGATGACCAAAAAATCAGCTTTTAAGGCTGTCCATTGGTGGACTATATCAGAATGCTTCGTAATTGAATGCCCTCGAAAAAATTCAAAATAAGAAATGATTGGTATCCACCCAAATCATTTTCGAGATACTGAAATGAAAACAACAATAGCGGCCACTGTTCCACCTGGAGAATGAGAATTTTACTGGCCCAAACTGGTGTTCTATTCACCAAACCTACACATCCCTCCTACATACTGTAGTACATATCCCTTGTTTGCTTTGCTTCATCTTGTCGGGCAACCAAATTTGCTTCTCGCGATCGAACACCCAAAAAGTAAGAGCTGGTGGCCGGTCCAAGGGGAGACACACGGAAAAGGAGACACCCTTAAAAATTGGCCCAGCAAATGATACTTTACATTACCTGAGGATTGAGGTCTTAAATGTATGAGAGAATCGAGAAGGACACAGTAAATTTGTATAAATTCTTAGGGTTTGGAAAGTATTCCTAACCTGATTCTTAGTAAATGATGTAAAAAGAAGCAAAATAATTTCTAAAGCAAAAAAAAGGAAGGGTATTCATGTCCCGGGCATTCAGAAAGACTCTTTGCAAATAGAGGTATACAGTCCACTAGGCCAATAGTATTTTATAATATCACATTTCAACCATAAACTGTGTTGCGGTATTTCCTGGTTTCTATAGTCATGAAAGACATGTGGTATTAATACATCCACAATAAGCTTACTCCTACTTTAGAAGATGAAAATGTTCTCTGACCTGGTTAAAACTTTCAAATTAACCTTAAACTTGAAATGAACCCATGAATGTATGTTGATTTTGAAAACTTCCTTACACTAACATACCTAACTGTGTTTGTAAACTGATTATGAGAGGGAACAATTTTTTAAACTTTTTTAAAGACTATAAATTTAAGTTATATACATGTAAGCGAACCAAACTCTGTAGTACAACAAAGTAAGGGTGATAAAACAGTTCTCTGCTTGAGTTCAATTTACTCCATGAAGGCGCAACTTTTATGGGCCATTCGAAAGGCCTGAGTATCGTTTACATTGCGATCAATAACGTGAGCCTTTATATGAAAGAAAAGTCAAAAGTTACAGTGTTGATATAAAGTAATTGGGACAGCACTAACAGACTGTTCATCTTTGTCTAAAAGTTTACTCGAACTGCAAGAACACATGAAAAGAGCGAGCAATTATTTGCTGCAACTCGAGTCGTAAATATGTCCCGGCCTCTTTGTCGAAGACGGTCACAGCTGTTTGGAGAAGTTTCTTTAAGTAACGATCAAAACTGACTATGATCTCAAATTTCTGTCGGTGTCATGAAAAGTTTAACATTAAAGAGGATATCAGTCTCAAAAAAGTACCATATATAAAAATGAATGTTTTTGCATAAACTATGATCCTTCTGTGATATTCTCAAACCATGGAAACTGCTATTAAGCTGATTGTTTTAAGACACTAATTAACATCTGATAAAAGCATAAATGAATAATTAAATGTTAGCATTAAAGGTATTATATTGATCTTCTCAAAGCAAAGGTTCCATGGAATAAATGTCCAACAGTCACTTTCTTCATGCATGCATGGGAGTTGAGGGCAGTCTTCCACATTAATGAAAGGACACACGAACCCAACCATCATTATTGGTCTCTGTAATAGAGCTTAACGTATCATGAAACTTTCCTCCCGACAACAACTACTCCACTTTGGGAGATTAAAAAAAATTAACATTTCTTCACACAAGAAGGTGAAGACTTGATCAAGTATAAATATGAGCCACATGTGCTTCACTTGTTTTTGGTAATTTTATTGCATTTTTGAGTATTTATTACAAGGTTGATTTCCTGTAATGTAAGATAGGTTTTCCAAAATACTGAATCTAAAATGCTGAACCTCTTTTTAACATTACAGCTATACCTAATGTACCTACTGAATTACAGGGCATTTCGGCTCACATTCTACCTTGAAAAGATAAGGAAGGAGAAAGTAAAAGCTTTTCAGAATCTAGTGTCATTTATGACCTTACAGATTTCCAAAAATGACAGTTCACAGATAAGACTTTTATTAAAGTATAGGATATCTCACAAATGGATTTTTTTTTTCATTTTTTTTTGAGCTGTTTTGAAGAGTCGTTTTTCACAAAGATCTCTCTCATGTAAATCAAAGATAATGGTTGGTTTTGTGTCCCTTTAATAACTCTTGGAAGTGAATTCACTATGTATGGGATGGATGGTAGGTATATTGATCACACAAATTGAATATATTCTTATGTGGAAGAAATATAGACTAGTATTCTAATATTTTATGTTGTTAAATGCTTGGAAATCAATTCTGATTTGCTGGGTCCTCCTTCTTTCCAAAATGCCATTGCAACATTAAAAACAGGCAGTTGTCTTTTGCCAAGTCTATAACTATATAGTGACAGTATACAGTAATCAGATTGACCATCATTGGCCCACCAGGGGGGTAGGAAACTTCCAAAAAGTGGGGGGGGGGCACAACATCAGAGGGGCATTTTCTCATTCCACAACCACCACTGGTTATGCTATAAACCCATACACACCAGCCTGATCACTTAAATATATATGATATATGTTAGTATGCTATCAATACTATTATGGTGCACGTGAATAATTAAAAGACAGCTCTTCAGCAAAGGGGCACATTTAATTTGCCAGCAGGGCACATTTGCTATTTTGGTAAAAAAGTGGGGGGGGGGGCATGTGCCCCATTGCCCCCAGGCTCCTACCCCCATGATTGGCACAGTGGATCGGGTTGCTGCTCTTGTAAAATGTCTTAGATTTCTTTGACTGGAATTGAATTTTTACGCTAGGCATTTGAATTTTAACGCTAGAGGTTTGTATTTTTACGGCATAGGAAATAATATCCAGAAGATTAATTTAATTTATTATTTCAAATTAATTTTTAAAATTCCATTGGATTAGCAAAAGCTTGATTGAGATAAATTAATGAGTAGTAGGCTTGAAAATGCAGAATAAAAAAAAAGAAAATATACCAGAGTAAAAAAATTCAGCAAGATTTGGAGCTTTTAAAGATCAGATATGAACAGGTGGGTGCAGGACTTCCAAAATGTAGATTCCGGAAGGAACAGGAAGTGTATTTTGACTCAGAAATGAGTCACTGGTGTCAATAAGTGCTAAAATCTGATTACTAATATATATGGTAGGTAATTTTAGATTTTGAATGTGTGATGTTAACTGAAGACATGTAAGAATGAAAGCAAATGTGGTATTTTTGAATTTTACAAGCCTGGAGAAAAACAAGTCAGGTGGTGGTGGGGGGGGGGGTGGGAGAAAGTCACCATGCAGGGCAGCTCCTTAATACAAAGGCTTAAATTCTTATCACTTTAAGTATTAATGATCCACAAAGAATTCAGTCCTTTGGGAGATCTGCTGTACTTTCAGGGAGCTGTATGTCATGTACAATTTAGATCCATAATAATTAATGTCGGAGCTTAAAAAAAAACGCAAAATCTGTCTCGTCTTATTCATTATTGTACTGTACACACAAGTACAGTACTTGCAATAGGCACAAGCTATGGTTCCTTGATAGTTCAAGATTCATCTGCCAACTGTCTGCTCTCGGTTAAGTCAGGCGCGTAGCCAAGGGGGGGGGGGCGCGAAGAGGGCGACCGCCCCACCCCACCCTTGAACATATTTGTTTTGTATGTTTTTATGATATCGCTAGTAATTTCAAGCTTAGATGCAACTCACAAGTCCTGGGAAGTGCCATTTCCAGCGATCCGGGAGGCATTTTCAGCCAAAATTTCCTTAGATACTGTAGTTTTCAATGCAGAATCTACGGCTCTGATAGTTTGCCTACAGGTTCGCCCCTCCCTTGGCAAATTCCTGGCTACGCGCCTGGGTTAAGTTGTCAGGAAACAGTTTTCTCGATAACTACTTCATACTCGATGAAGTACACATAAGTAGAGAGTACACATAAGTAGAAGTACACATAAGTAGAAGTACACATAAGTAGAGAGATGCTATATAAGCATCTCTCAAGGTTTCACACAAGACTAGAATGCAGTTTGCTACCATATTTTGATGTGAACTTGGGAGAATTATGTTAATCCAATTAAACAGCAGAAGGAATCTGCTATAATATTCACTTAAAATTCATTATTCATTTAAATATTGAAAAGATCACATCACTCGACATGTACTCTATAACTTGTGTATATATCTTGTATATCTTTTGAACAAAGAGTTAAGCAAAAGCTCAAAATCATCTGAATTTCATTGTTTTATTTCATTCGTTCAGCTTAAAGTCTCCCCAATTATCCTTTTGCTTTTAGTCTTTCATATGTGGAGAAAATTTGAAAACGGAATCTGGGGGATTATAGATGTAAAAGTGGTTGCTGACCTAAATTTCTTTTAGAAATTCTACACACTGTGTGAAGCCAAGATTAGTTTTTAATAGTACTATAGCGTTACATACTGTATCCATTTAAAAAGCACTGGATAGAAAAATTTGGGAGAAAAAATATAACGCTAAATATGATGTAAGGAAGAAAATAGATATATATGATTTGTTATTATGTCGCAGAAACAGATATATCCAAGATTAACTCTGTTCAAAATGTTGATCTTTCTCGTAATTTCCTATAATTCTGGACCTGCTTCGAATACTCTATCTATCCTCCCATACTGTGCTAGCACACTACAATTTATTACCCTTTAATTATAACATTCATAGCATTCCATTTTGAAACACTTTGTATCCATGGGCAACCACAGGCATGTAGCCATGGGGGGGGGGGGG
>JAIPMN010003142.1:0-11208 GCA_020650975.1 Apostichopus californicus | reverse complement strand
ATTAAATGCAGGTGAAAACATACCTGCCAATTTCTGATTGTAATTATAGAAATTAAAATTTGAAGTGATTTTAGTACATGATCAGAAAGACTGTAATATTTGCCTTCAACACTTGGGGCACTATTGGTGAAAGCAGGAGAGTTGGCAGGTTCGTAGCGATGCACCCCCCCCCCCTCCCACCTATTATTATCCATGCACTACGAGGTCACTGCCCGATGCCTCTTAATGTGTGGCATAAGACCTTCACATTCGTTGTGTGAAACAACCTTATAGAAATATCATGTAAATTGGTGCAATTTCAGCAATGTTCTTCACCGAAGACCTACATTACTCATTCATGAGTTTCCTAGTTGTGTATATGGCATTATACTAAGTGTATATATGTACTGTACACACAGTCACGTTCACCTTCAACTACTTCCTAAGGCGATAAAGAAAGCAATTTTTGCCATTATTAACCTCAAATTGAAACAGAAATTCATTAATTAATTGTTCAGCTTCCGGAAATTCATGTCAATGAATGACAACATTTCAAAATTTCTTGCATATATGATATACCAGGCACAAAACATCCTAGATGCTACAGGTATAGTAACTTTTACAAGAATTTTACACAGTGGCTGTTTCACTTCCTAGGAAATTTTAAGTTCAAATGTCATCCAGAACTGAAATGCAGGAATGCTGTTCACTGCTGTACATTTATGTACTTTTTACAGGTAGCAATTTTTTGGGGGGGTATGGGTGAGAGGGGGGAGCACTTGAGTTATGTTCAAGATGAAGTGCAAAGTTCAAGGACAACAAAACTAACAACTAGATATATACTTTTGCTTGAAAAAACGATACATAAAAAAACCAAAGAATTTTGTTGAAATACTGTACATTTGATCAGAGTGATTAATGCGCTAGCTAGCTGTTCAAACATATCTGTGGTTGGTATCTTTGTACAATATTAGATAAAACATCTTATATTCATCAATGACTTTCTTGTTTGGCATACTTTGTATTAAAGACGTCAATAACAAAAATATACATGTACTCTTACTCAAACTCACGGGTGAATTGTACTCGTTATCATACCCCTATTGTGCGTAGGACCCGGTACTGATCCGATCACATACTTGGGAGATTCCACCCACACTAGAATCCTGCTTTGTATACATCCAAGCAATACTAAATTATAGTATAAATACATATTTGGAATTTGAATAATGCTGAATCATACAATGAGATCTATATATGTAACCATCTGACTACTCCCAACAAGCAAGTTACTCAAATGTCTCATCAAATACAGAGAATTTTGTGTCCCACAACTATACACGTTTACAACACAATTCCTTACTCTTCTTTCATTTGGCAAACCAAACCCTTGCTGGGTTTGTTGGCTAATTCCATTGTTCTTGAGTGTGACACTGCCAGAAGGTGAAGGTTGTAAATTACCTAGCTCCTTTATAAACCATCTGTCTGGTCAAGCAGATTGTGGAAAAATTTAGCTCAAAATACAGCTTCAAAAGACACAAATTTTGATAAGTCTATAATCTATTAACTAAATAATATCAAAACATCAAATATAGCTGCACAAAATAAGTCGGTAATTCCTGATTCGTTCTAATATACAGTAGCACTAATAACTCTCCTTTTATTGAGTTTGATAATTGTTTGTTTAATAGTGCATTGGGCATTATGTCAAACACATGCCTGCACTGCAAATGCGATAGTGCAAGAGATTGGACTGACTGTTACAAACTCATGTACAGCAGTACTACTGGACATGGCATTCCAAATTCTCACCTTCGAATGGGTTAACCAAAACTGAATGGGTCAAACGTCCAAATATTGGCGGCAGTTAAACAGTTTATTACCTATATATAAACACAATTACTACCAAAGAGATATCTACATATCTATCAGTTTGTCAAAACCAAAGTACAACAGCTTAGTATCCTGACATTGGAAAGCAATTTAAGATAATCAAAACAGCAATATTTGATTACGTTTCATTTTCAGTTTTGATGATTGTACAGTAGTTAGCTTCTTTTTGCAATCAGCGAGGTTCAACAATCAACAACTTGTGTGAAGTGATAGAACGTACTCCACTATGTCAATACAATCAGGCACTGCAAATTCTGTAATTGTCAATCCATTAGTTTCATATCGAGCAATGGATTGATGGGATTCGATTCGATTGGATTCAATTGGATTTGATTCGATTCAATTCGATTCGATTCGCTCCAGTTCGAAGCGATCTGATGTTTTGTTATAGATGTCATGTCATGTAATGTAATGGTATTCTCTGCTTTCTTCAAGTACCTTTTACTAAGAAAGCTGTGCTACTTGGCCAAAGTACCAGAGCTCACCTTGTTTGCATTAATAGAGTCGATTGTATACTTTTTACTGTATAATTGCAAAGTCAATGAATAGGAAATAGTTTAAACCAACTGGAATTGAACTTTGTCACAATGAGAAGTGACCCAACTGTAGTACAAATAATAAGGAGACGACAAGCAAATATTGAGATCTGCTGAGCCTGTTGTAGTTACAGTATTAATATAATAGTATTACGGACATTTTTTTTTATTTTATTTAGTTTTGCATGTACATGCACACATTGTACTGTACCTACATCTTGTGTTATACTGTACACATGTACTGTATGTATCATAGTTGTACAGTTGGTGTAGGGAAATCTAGTACTGTCACTAATGACTATTTAAACCTTAAACAGTGTAGAAGGTGGATGTATATATTTTGCTTTCTTTATTTTCTTTTAATTTTTATTCTTGGTATGAAAGTAAACAAAAAGCTAAAAAATTAATATTCAAAGATGTCTATTGGAAAAGAAGGTTTGAATCAAGTCTATTATGGTGACAGAGAATCAATTTCAGATGAGAAAAAAAAAACTAAAATGCGATCATCAAAAAGTGTAAGAATGTGATAGAAATGGTCGGATGAAAATCCAGCCGTGACATCATGTACGAGGGGCTTGAAAGGGGGCAGGAGTCCCAAAAGTGGGTTATTGAGGGCGCAGTGCTAAAAAGTTTCCAGTCATGTAGCTTAGGTAGATAGGAAAGTGCAGATGTACTGTAGTTTGGAGACAGGTAAGAGAGGAGCGAAGAAATTTTTGATGTTTGAAACAAGTTTTTTAATTATTTTACTAATAATTATATAGTCCTCAATATTGATCCAAAGTCTACCTTTAGTAGAGAATCTTAGTGTGGTGTGGACAACTGCAATCTCAAATATGCAAAGCAAAGTACAGTAGCTTAATTACTTGTACAGTACTCTACCTAGGTTTTGAATAACTTTGGAAGAAACCTAAAAGGGCTGCTTCAAGGATTTCGCTCAGTCACTGAAACAAAATAATATTAAGGGGGTTCCCCTGGACATTCCTACTTGATGACTACATTTTCATTATTTAACTCCCATTCTATTTAAGAGTGAAACCTGTACATAACATGTTTTTCTACATGACCGGACATAGTCAATATCTGATAGCGCCAAGGAGCTGTTATATATGTTTTCATATGGTAAATGCAAAACTGACAAACTTAACAAGCACAAACTAAGCAAAAATGTATCTAGTCAATAATATTTCCGTGTTCAAATTTTATGTAGCAGTTGTGAAGGCTATGGATTCCGTCTCTAGTATTATATGCATTGTACTGTATGGTGTCTGTGTACCAGTACTGCACTACTGTAGGTCATAGTACTTGTGTATATTCATGAGCAACTTGCCATGCATTTTGCGATGGGATATATTACTGATGAATTATTCATGTGTATGACATAGACTTTGTATGCATGCACAAACTTGCATCAGGAATTACAAGAAGTGGTTATTTCTAGGTGTATGCTTCCCAATTGTTAACAGAATTGGGGAAGGAGGGGAGGGGGGATGGCTGGCTACACCCTAGTGTCTGCAGGCTTTATATTAAAATTATATCATTCTACATGAGCAGAGACTCATAACCAATGACTTACTGAAACATGAGCTGACACCCAAAGCATGTAAACCTATCAATTCAAAGTTGCACCAGTGATCATTTACAACCACCGATGTGAAACACCGTTCCAATTTACTCCAATATAAACATATATACATGTTCCCCTATTGGATAAATGTATACTAAGTACTGTAGGATCATCGATCCTTATCCTTTCATTAAGTACATTACTATACTGGTGAAAATTATAATTAAAATTTGGTTTGTCAACTTTTAAAGTACATATGCTGTACATAACACTGTCACAATGTTCAAAAGACTTTAAATAGCAATGTATAGATAGTACTTTGTACAAAAGAAACTGGAAATTACATACAGTAAGGCATCTAGGCTGTGTGTAAGACTGTGGTATATAAAATGCTTGTTCAAATATCGTACATGTTTGTTACTGTATTGTGGTATGTGCCACAATGCTGCATTGTTCTGCTCTGTGAAAAGTGAAAATTTGCATGTATGCATGTAAACAATTGGTGTGAAATCTGCTAACTAGGCAAATTCTGTCTTTCTTTTGTTTTTATATTTTCTATACAAACTTTAGGGATTGCGAGCTGGCAAAAATTTGAAGCTGGGGTCCTCGTTTATGCCACGATTGATTTTTCTCACGTTCTGTACACTTTTCTGTCTGAATTTGCTAGGTGGTACATAGAGCACTTCAAAGGAACCGATTCAAAGGTTTACGTTTGAATCTGTAGATCTGTGTTGCCACCCAACATTTATCAGACCATGGCACGCCTGCATTTAGAAACATAAAAGCTCACACTACACTCTTATTTTCACTCAAAGTGAAACAAGAGACTTTAATATTGCATATACTGTATATGGCAATTCACTTGATTTTTTACACTGAAAAGTAAAGTATACATGTGCAATTAGTTGCTGCATAAAATTAATCACTTCATTTCAAACAAATTAGATCTAGTCAGACATGGTATGTATGTAAGTCAGGATATAGGCCTAAACTATGTCAAGTGTTATGAAACCAATTGTGGAAGTCACAGTGGAAATGTTGACAGTTGGATGCTCTCTGAATTGGTGATCTGTCATGTGCAAAGCTCTATTAAAACAGAAATTGTGACAATAATGCCTACAACCAACACACATGGTACACGTGCATACCGTACATTGTCATTAAATGACGTTTTCCACTGAGTACATTAAACACACATAAAGAGCTACAGTATGCTGTAAATGGTAGCATGCCCTTATTATTTCAATCTTTTTTTAAACTGCAGGCTAGCTCAAACCTAGTCGAAACACAAATTTTCCAGAAAATTGGCATCTAATATTTGACATTACTTTGGAAGACTCACATGTCATTTCATTTGTACACTGTTCAGAATTCTACAAAGTAACAGGACTTTTTAATTTGACAAGCAAAAGTTTCGGAAGGTCACACATACTGTACTGAAGGCTTTGGTTTTTATCCTACCAAATCAAGTTAACAGTACATGTACAGAGAATTAATCATCTAGAGGGTACAATACTGTACTGTACCTCACCAGAAGGCTAAAACGTACATCTTGAAAAAAGACTTTGCATGAACAATTTTGGTCAACCTTACATATTTTTCAAACTACGTCAGCACAGTACTGTTTCTCATGTTTTTCCAGTCGTTGTTACAAACCAACTACAACATTTGTAATCACTTAAAATAAGTTATCAAATGGTTTGTTAAAAAATACAGAAAACAGCAAGTACAGTAGCGGAACAATACATACGTACTAATTCAACAAACTTTCAGCAAATGTAGCCAGAACTTTATTTTAAATATTTGATTAAAAATGACGTACAGTACAGTAGAGTATTGTGTTAGGTTATACAGTAGCATGGATAACACTGTTCATATTCAGTACAAAAGCATAATTGGTACTACTTTCTTCTCTCAAAGTCGCAAAGTTCCCAACCAGCCATCATTTATTTGGCAATCTCATAACTGGCGTGATTCTTTGGTGAGTGTCACTCTCTTTAAGTGCAAATATATTACTTCAATTAGTACCAAACACAACGACATGTAACTTAGAGCATGAATTGAGTATGCACAATAGTTAAGCCGAGACCCATCATCGTAGTTGAACTGAGGTAGGCCTACCATATGTAGGTTAGTATACAAGTACTGGAAACTCCATGAGAAATTGTGTATTGAGCATTACTCTAAGGCCCAAAATCTATAAAGTTCTTTAGATAGCTCTTTACTGTCTGGATGCTGTACATAGTAAGTACGTAGCATTAGTTATTAACAATTAAGTTACAACCCATAATGGAGGCAATAGTAGTTTTAGTACCAAATCACTTGACGATTTACCAGTGGCAGTAGTACTAGCCTAACTTTAGGTCTAACAGTAACATGTGGACATGAGTGTTGTGCCCCTCCTAGCAACTTTTTGGTGCCCCACTTTCAAATGTTGATATGCCCCTTCTTAAATGTCTTGTGCCCCTCCATGTCAGAATTCCTGGCTATAGGCCTGATGGCTGGGACATGGTTCCTAACAACTACGTCTAACTAAGTAAGAACATAGCACCATCATAAATTCAGGAGATAAAAGTATCAACAACTAATTGTAAACCAGCTTAGGCATTTTATATTCTAATGGTAAATAAGACTTTTCAATTTGAAATATGCTTGAATAGCACCACCACAAAACTCTCCTTAATCTTGGCCTAACTGTTTGGGCCTAGGTCTTTAAGATTTACAATGACTAATTAACAGTAGGGCTAGGACTAGGTGGTCAGGCCTGGCCTGACCTTGAAATCGGGAGCTGAAATAGCCAGCACATAAACATTCCTAGTCTAGCATAAAATACTTGTTATATAGTCCTCCCAACCATCACAACACCGGTACAGTTAAAATAGGACTTAAATGTACATACCATATAAAATCCTTGCAGTGAGCACAAAACGTGAATTGCTTGAAGAATCTTGGAATAAATTGGTGGTCCTTTACTTCAAACACATTTTTCTGACGAAGCGCTCCTCGACGAGCGAAACCCTTGGGTTGCTGCTCTTCGGCCCCATCGTCGTTGTTGTTTCCTTCTTGGTCCGACATGGTACAGCGGCAAACAGAAACACTACGACAATCCGCCTTCCTGAAGTGGAAAAAACTGCTAGCTTAGGCCGAAAAATGGTAATACGGGGGATAATCCACGAAGCTGATTACATCTACGAAGTGTACACAGACGTTGTGAAGCAGTGATCTATTTACAAATTACAACAGGCTTGTCATCAACAGAGCGTAAACCGTAACGTACACTGCCCAGTGCGATATAAACTGGCCTAGTCGATGGCTATTGTAAGATTATTACTACTACAGCTACCCTGCACATTATAGTCTGCACAAATACAACGGACGACTCGGGGTTGCATCAGCCCTGTAGAAGTGGTAGCCACGAAGTTATGTTAGAAGCATTCTTTGGCAATTTGATACCGGAAATTTAATTCACAAAACAGCAAAGTTATCTTTTTCAGGAATTTTTGTTCTTTACAATAAACTCAGATTTCCTTTCATAATAATCTGAATATATTTGTAATATTAGATAGTCGGAGGGGGGCGCACAGGATGTCGGGGCGCTCTATCATTTTTGCAGATTTCATGTGAATGGATCTGTTGTAGCAAGGCAGTTCCTGGTTGACCTGTTCGTCCTTGCAGTGTTAGTCGTCTGTGACACGCTAATAGAGGGCATGTATGAAGTAACCGAAGATCGGAGAACAGAAGAACCCCCCCCCCCTACCAACACCACCACCACCCTAGCCTACGATATCGCTTCCCTTCATCAATCTGTGCCACTGCCATGTGTACAACATTTGAAAAGTAACCAGGTTACATGTGGATCATGAGAGCATTAGATTGTCGTTGTCCCACCTTAAATTGTTGGTGCCCCTCCCGAAATGTGTCTGGTGCCCTTCCATCTCGGAATTCCTAGTTACGGGCCTTAAAGTAGGGGACTTGGTTCCTAACAACACTCTGATCTCTGTATGTGCGTAGGCCTAAGGATTGTAACCTCTTTTCGGATGCAACCCCGAAGGTAACCCGCGAGTACCCTTTGTTTGTGGCAGAATATACTCCGTAATAATTTCGCCTACCCCGGAGAATTTCGGCAAAGAAGAGATAGTATGAAATGCACGCATATTAGTTTTTCCCTATCGGAAAGTTAAATAGGGGGTATAGCCGGTCTTATGTTCGCAGCCTGGTCCCTGAGTTTCTAACAGGCTCTTGGCTTTGAACCACAGAAACTATAATAAAGAAAGGTACCGTATATTTTTTCATCATACGTTAATGATCGCGGGTTTGCCTGTATGGCCTTATCCTATACGGTCATTGCGCCGTCTAACCAGGGAGTTGTTATGGAATAACAACTCCCTGGTCTAACACTGCATTTGATATCTGTAGGGTTCGAAGTAATATAATTATTCTAAATTAGTCCTATTTAATTATTTGCAAACCGGAAAATTCCCAAGCAGTTACGAAGGCTTCGAGTCCAACTTTCGGTTTCAATTCAGCAACTGTGACAATACACGGTTCTTAGTGGCAGAGTCATGGCGGTATATGACCCTATGATTAAGGTCACGTTTTATCTTATGCACGTTGAAATAACTTCAAAATATGTCTATAAGTAATCTATGATATAGTTCAAAGTAAATGAATGACTTCTCACTATATTATACACAATACAGGACTAGCGGCACGACGACAAATGGCACCCCCAAGCCTCCTTTGTGAAGACTCCAAGTTCTTCTTAAGGCTATAATGGAATACGAAATGAAATAAGTATATTATGATCATACACTATCCCTTATACCGTAATTTAATCCTGGGATCCGAGGCTGTATGGGCCCTCGTGTCCCGGCCCGGCCTCTCGAGTTTAGCTCATGAGGTTACACCGACCACCATACTAGTCGTTTATAGAGACTTTGTCAATTGTCTGCGCCGAACAGGTTAACTATATAATGATTAACTTTAGATATGAAATATTGCGCTGCATTAGTGTATTTTCAGACAGTTTATATAGTTCTACAATACAGCGTTGATTTAACACATGCACCATTTCGGAATTCAAGTTCCATTTCAAGATATGAGGTAAAACTTTGTATTTTAGATCCGTGGTATTCACATGTTTAGGCTTGGCGACCCTTCATTGGTGGATATTGTGGCCTGGGGAAGGGGCGTACCTGGGCGGGAAAGTATCCCATCCCTCGTGAGACTAGAAATTTAGGGTGCATTGCTGGAATTTGTAGAAATTTACAACTTTTGAAATAATTTGATGTTTAAGAATTTCCAATTTTTGGTTGCTTTCCAAGTTTTTAAGGCAATCCTGCAAACACTGACGGGATGATTTTCGCGATCCTAAAAGGGTCACGAGCCCCACTTTGAATACTTACAAGGTTTTAAATCAATCTTCCGAATTGGTTTGTCATTAGTGTATTGATTAACACACCTTGTGTGCAAAAGTGTAGGCATCGACGATCAATATAGGACTAAAATCGAGTGACTTGGTTAATTAGGCCTACCGCAAACTGCTGCATAATTAGTTATCTTTAGAGGGGGGAAGACAAATGTATTAAAGATGTTTTAATTTGATTTAATTGCAAACATTATTTAGTGAACATTGCTGCGTAACGAATAAAGACATGAGTGCTGCTTTAATTTAAAACTCATTAAGAGCAAATCGATTACAAAGCGAAGCAGACTATACCTATAGGTATATATATATATATATATATATTGGTTCTGCTATAAGCTATAAACCGAACCGTGGTGTATATATTTACGGGTTTAACACTCTACATCATACACCTAAATGAAAGAGAGAGAGAGAGAGAAAATACATTTGAATGAGATTAAAATTCAACGTCACTCGCCTTGACTAGAGAGTTTTTTTTTCTTCCAATTTGGAATAATTACCCTACTTGAATGGGGTTTTAAAGCAGTGTGGCATGATATGATGACTGTCCAGATAATAGTATATCACACAATTTCATAGCAATGTTCGGTTCTTAATTAAACCTCACCATTGCGAGAGTTTCATTTTTAAAGTGTATCGCAAAAAAAGTTTGTATTTCAGTTATTGTATTCATTTAATTATAGTTTCATTAAATCAACTCCAAATTTCGAATATTAGTTTTATTCCATAACTGAATGGATTCTTTACGATAAGTACTTCCCTCGTTGATGATATTTCTCACTTAAGTCTTTCACTCTCTCACCCACGCCCCCACCCCCACTCCCCTCATCCGATCCCACCGTCCGATCATTGCAGCCTTGTATAAGTGTATACTCGCACTCCTTTAATCTAGTATATATAGTTACCTGTAATCGTAGCATCCCTTGTGGACTTGCACCATATAAATATATTGTATTTTAGTTTTGGAACTATAGTGCAAAATTAGCCGTTAGATCCACGTAATTATGATTGTATACTCACACCAAGGGAATCCTATACTTGTACTCATACTCATGGTTGTGTACTCAGTGGTACTACAAGTCTGGATCATTGGTAAGTATATTTCCCAACTGTCTGTTAATCACATATAGGCTTAACCGTAAGGTTTTATCAGTGGTTGCGATCTTTTACTTGGATCAAAGTCAGTATGACGAAATCCATTTGCTGCAAAATGTTGCAGAGTCACAAACTGCTGCTTTAATGCGCTTGTTTACGGTGGTTGCTTCGTATCATGACTACATTCCACTTCTCATTATGAATCAATTTAGTTCGAATGTTGTTCCCTGCAAGGTCTTTCAAGTGTTTTGTGTTCTTTCAAAAAGAACCATTTAGTATAAATAAAGATAAATACATAAGTTTATATATATATATAAGATAAATACAACTGAGTATGTGTGTTTATGTGTATTTTCTGGGAATACGCCTATCATCCTTGGAGTGCTTATTTCTTTTAGTTTTTGCAAGCTGTTTAATATAGCAAATCGTTATTGACATTTACAGACTCAAAACTAACTGCAAGCTCATTTATATGCCAATAAATCTATCGAAAGCACCAAACATAAATGTACTCATTACTACCAATGTATTCATTATTCATCAACTGTGTATGTATTCATTTCAACAAACATGGAACTCCTCTGCCGCCATGCTCTTAGGAAACACAGTATCTCTACACTTTAAAAGTGTTAAAATATGTACATCCATTCATTACACGCCTTTACGTAAACAACTTTGAAATTTAAAAGCTAATATAACACATTATAAATGTA
>JAIPMN010003141.1:10126-42707 GCA_020650975.1 Apostichopus californicus | reverse complement strand
TATATATAAATGAAAATCGTAATGAGTTGGAAAATCAAGAACAGTGAAAAAACTTCCAGCCTCCACCGGGATTTGAACCCGGGCCTCCCGCTTTGTATGTCTGATACTTCTTATCTATTCTATAGTGAACTGCTGGTTAGTATAGCATTGCATAAAATGAAATCATTCCTTAGGAAATTCTGTTAACCTTATCCTGTTACCAATTTGGATAATTTTAATTTCAAGCTATGTTAACTGTAAAGCCTTTCACTTTTCCTTTCACTTTTAACTTTTACTTTTACCTTTAATATGAAAAAAAAGTGGGAATTTTCAAAAGGACCAGCTTGCCCTCATCATCTTGCCCGATGTTACCCCCTCGATAAGGTATCCTTCTCTCTGTTTTCTTCTCTGCAGAATCGATCAGACAGAGAATTTTTAGATTGATAGGCCAAGCCTACACATCAATCGCGGCCGATCAGTTTGCAGCCTACGCTGGCCTACAGGTCGATGAAGCCATACAAGGTAGCTCCGCCTCCAGTGTATCAGTAGTTTTACCTATCTGAATATCTCTGATTGAGAGTTTTTGAACTTGCAGTTATAGTCATTGCTCTCTCCTAACTAGCTCATAAATTCCTCGTCAAAGTTTCATGTTCATGATTAGCTCAAATTCAATTTTAAAAGATGGCAGTTAACATACGTTGCTTCTTTATAACATTTAAGGCTTGAATCTGTCTGTGGGTCCGGCATAGTGTCCATCAATAATGTTAGAAACATGAAATTTGATAAACAGCTATCCTTTATGGGTGTTGGGGAGAGGAACTGCAATCCTAACCCTCCCCTCCCCCCCCCCTGCATCAGCCACTTGTGGTAACACCAGACGACTGTTACTTGTAATATTCTATTGCTGCCCCGAACTGACACAAAATCAAAAGATGGAACGAAGCAAACTGCAAAAATTGCCTCCCCCCCAAAAAGGTATGTTGCAAATGAACTTGTATTTATGAATGTCTATATCCTTGTATCTGTAGCTGTCGTCGCAGAAGGCTGGGAATATGACAGTACCAATAAACTCATACTACCAAAGAGACCGGGTGAGTATCACTTCCATAATATAAATATATGTACCGTTGGCTTTTTTGTCTCAGTCTCAGATAACATAAATGGTAAATAACCTCATCCATGTACCATTCTCGTCAACTCTCCGTAGTTTGCGTCACGGTTTACTTTCGGCAAAATAAAAAAACATTTCATGTTTGTCATTCAATAGTTGCTGCCAAGGCATCACCAATACCAAGTGAGAACCACATCGCCCAGCTCACAGACTTTGTGACGTTTTTGGAAAGCTGAACATTCGAGAACGTCTGTCGCCTACATAGCTAAAAAAATGTTCCGTAAGAATTGTGGACGAAGTTTCCTTCGTTGGGCAGGTACTCCAATTGCTCGATACAAACTTCATTGTGGAAGCCAGTTCATTGTGGAAGCCAGCATTATCTCGTAAATTTGGTTACCATGTCTGGTACCATCACAGATTCTTTTTCGTTCCATCTTGCTCGCATTTGTATAAACGAGTATATGCATAGACTGATTAACATGCACCGATGCGTCGCGTATAAACATTCAGGTCACCGTAGTATCGTGAACAGCGACGGGTCACAAATGATATTCAATGGGTTCCGTGGCTCCTGTGCACTAGACTCAGGATTGCATCATCGCCTCTGTGAGGGCAAGGTCGAAGAACTTGTGACAAGGAAGAAGAGCCAACCATGACATCAGCAACCATATTCCAGTGGCGTCAAAATGATAAATTTAAGGGGGGGGGGGGAGTGGAAGGTGGGATGTTTGATAGGTTGTGACCAGATGCTGAAGATTTCGGCTGGGTCATCACCTTAAAGAGGTTTGTAGACTGTTGGTGTACAGTAATGGAGGATAGCAGAAAGTGATTAAAACAACAACTAGAAAAGTTAGACAGTATAGTATAAAATGGACGGAGATGATATTTATGATAGTGTTTTTCCCCCTTTTACACGCATTTCTCTCTTTTAGGAAAAAGTAAAAGTTACTTTTTCATCAAGATGTAACATATTGTGAGAGATAAGAATGTATGGTTTTAAAGTAAAAACCAAAACAAGATTGAATCCTTTTACATTCACCTGGATAATTTTGCTTGTCTGGCCTGCTGTTTTCATCGTCTCAAGAATTGCCCGACAACTTCAAAAAATTCAGAAACTTGGGGGAAAAGAATTATGCCATATTCCTATGATGAACAGTGTTGAACATACAGAGTAAAAAAGTGAAAACCACAAATAGAAAGGTAGACATTTTGAAACTGATGAGAAAGAATTCCAGTTGTTTTTCTGACAATCTGGACTTTTGTGAAAACGATCAGTACAGTGAATTCTAAGACATTGATTCACTGTATTGTAGACGGTATTTACTGGGTGGGATTCCAGTAATAGTTATCTAGTCTCTTCCCAAACACTGTATTTATCTTGTGTAAGTCTACAAGGAAAGCAAACCTGGTGGCTGGTTTATTAGTTGTTGGGAACCACCAGGTTGTATTACTTTTCAATCTCATCCTTTATATATCTATCCTAAATCAATTGACTGTTATTGATTATTGTCATTAATAAAGAGCAAAGAAAGAATATATCTTTGGCTATAAATCAACGTAAAATTTTTCCGAGTATTTTTTGGAAGCGTCTCGAGTCTGTATGCCTATTGTGGTACTGTAATGTATCCTCTCGGACAGAATTCCATAGGGCAGGCAATAATTTTCACCCGAGCTACTATATGACTTTTCTAAAGCCATTTGCGCAATGTTCTCGAAGCGAAGTCATTTTCATTGTAATGAATAACCTTCATCCGTACGAATGAACATAAGATTGGGTTGCTAGAATGTTTAGGCAATTTAATAAATTGTGGAAACGTATGACCAGCAGATTTGAAAATAGTTCTGATTCTCAAGATGCCTGGATATCTTCTGCTATTAAGCAGTAGCTAAGTCAGTGGGGTCGTAGGAAACTTAAGGCATCTTTCATTGTTTAAAAAAAAATATGATATAGATGATAATTAATCCACATTTTGCAAATTGTGAAATTTATGGGAATATTCCTGTAAACATAGTTGTGAAACAATTTTTCAAATTTCTACCTAATTGTAAAGCAGCTGTTGACCGAAGACTGCAAACTGTCAACATAATCAGTGGCATAGCAAGTAACAGCAGGGCCCCTGTGCAACGATGGAAATGGGGCCCATAAAGGAAGGTCCACATTCACCAAAGCCCAACCATGGTTAGGGTTGGGTGAGCATATTCAGTAGAATTTTCCACTTCCTGTCCCTCTCGCTGGTTTCTAGGATGGAAAATGAAGCACAAAACAAGATGTTAGCTTTCCGGAATTTATATTGAACATAAAACTTTCACAAATTTTGATTTTAAAAATGTCTTTAACTGAGTAATACCAATTGCTTCATGGCATCACCTGTTTGGTATTCATCATAAAAAGATAGAAGTAGGTATTCTAGTTAAGTTAAATTAGATTAAACCTACATTAAGCTCATCTGCTTTTGCTTACCTGTGTGTGTGATACCTTACACCCACCCATCCCCCTCATCCCTCCCATCCCTTCTTCATCTGCTCATCACCCTATTTCCCTCTTAGACATGAAAGAGTAAGGTGACCCAACGTCCCCAAATATCCGGGGACAGTCCCTGGACTTTTGTGTGCCGCCCCCGATTAAAAGCGTCCCAGAGATGACCCCGGATCTTGTGACAGGTTCCTGGAATATCCCTGAATTTGTAAAATGGACTTGAATAATTTCCATCTTACCCGTTTGGGCCTCTCTTCCGTAGAGTTCGCTTAGAACTTCCTAGCGCTAAGCTGTGATTGTTTACAAGAAGTCTTATACAAACGGTTCACAGATAAAGGAAACCCAGATCATGGGATAATATGCCATAGCTTTGGTATTCACACAGGGAAGCTGGTCACTTCGCCCAACAACCATTTCGCCCAACTGCCATTTCGCCCAACCTTACCATTTTGCCCAACCAGCCTGGTCATTTCGCCCAACCAGCCTGGTCATTTCGCCCAACCAGCGAAATGGCAGTTGGGCGAAATGGTTGTTGGGCGAAGTGACCAGCTTCCCTTCCAGTGACCTTCAATGAATTTTGTCTTATGGTTTGGTATCTTGGTAATAAATTCTTGTTTCTGGATGAGGTGTTTTATAAAACACCTCATCAACCATGGCCATTTGAAAACAAAGGACCACCAAAACATGGAGACACCATCAAAATGACTTAAAAAGAAACAGTGTAGGTACTAACCCTTGAATGTCAACATGGGGGTGGTAGTAGGGGGGGGGGGAGGTCTGTGTGTGTGGGTCAACATTGATATCATGCCCCAGTATTTCCTGCCTAAATTTATGGTCACCTTACATTAGACCAAACAGTCCCAGGCATATTTGCCCACTGTGGAGGAAATGAAGACAAAAGTAAAAATGGTACTGACACAAGTATTGTCTCTCATATTATTACCAGAGATATTCTTAGTTCTACTAACAAGGTTGGGTTGGAATCTGTGCTTACATAGTATACAAGGTCCTGTACCTTCTGACTGAACCCCCCCACCCCCCCCCTAGCAAACATGTGACTACTGAGGGATTTGCCAATAAATAATATAGTTATCCTGAGAACTCTGGTTCAAATCCTGTGCCAGCCGAAAAGTGCTTAATACTCCTTTTTAAGTTTAACTTGAACCAGATACAAAGGAGTGAAGTATCATATGACTTGATTTGCACCAACTCTGCTGCAAAGTCTTTTTAACACACCACATCCCACTGAGCCAGATCTAATAAGTTAATAAAGCTCCTTAAAAAACAGCCACGCATGGTTAACCATCTGTGCATAACCATTCATTCCAAGTTATAAAATTCTCATAATGAAATGTCTTGACTTTGAGTCACGGCTCGTCAAGATTCTTTAAATATTGCAGTACGGACTAAAAAATAAAAATCTTTCTTATGAATAATGAATTAGTTGATGTCAGATGGTAGTGAAATATTATATTATGGACTAAAAATGGAAAATCTAGTTTTAATATTACTTGAAATGGATTACATTTTAATGGACTTGATGGTGTCAGTAATTAGAAAGTTGACACTTTTAAATATGATTAGACTGATTAATTAATTATTAAAATATTAACGGATGCAAGAAATAGTTTGAAATGTGTTTATGTAAATATTATAATAAGGAATAAGTTTTAAATCCATTGTAAAGGTTAAACAAACCTGTGATATATCTAAGAGCCTACACAATTTCCGGCGGAAATACTTTTTCGACCAAACGGAAAAGGTCGCACCTGAGGTATCTGTTGATGAAGTCTCCAAAACTCACACAAAGAATATGCCGTTGAATTATGGCATAATTTTTGGAGGTTTTTTTTTTCAACTAACAAAGCGCTAGTCCACTACATACCTTTGTGGGACATCAAAACTCGTAAAAGTTTTAATTTTCAGCCGTGAATCAATTTGATTTGTGTCAGACAGCTTTGACCTGACTAAATTTGATATAGGATGTATGAAATTGTAACTTCATCCAACCTGGAGTAATTTCAAAGTTATAGTCTGTCATATTTGAAATATCTCATCTATCAATGCCAAGAAACGAGGAATTAAACAGGTTATATTTCCAGTGGAGACAAACATGATGCTAATAACCTTAACGGTATAGTCTGTATAGGTCCCAACTTATAGCACGCTATAATTGCTAGACGTTTCCAAAAAGTACTCTACTCTCCAAATTGTTCTCAGACACATTTAGAGGGTGTGAAGACTCTCGCACAAAGAAACGTCGAATGCCGGTAATCTGACCTAGTTTCGAATGAGGTGTAACAGAGGTGTAAGACACCACCATCGATCCCAGAAAATACACACACAGATTGCTACTGTCGGTAATTAGACACTAGTGTACAGTCAATACATACAGCTACGGTCAATACCCACAACACAGTGTACATAGCAGCGATGGACATCTCAGGTCTAGATAAAAGATAACAAGGTATCACGTTTCATTACTGTCTGCATTTTGTAGCGACAAGAAGAAAACTTCACTTGCGAGCAACGAAAAGTTAACTTTTTCAGAGCGCGGCACACGGTTTGGGGCGAGTCTTCAGTGCCTTTAAGGAACACACAAGATGACTGAATGTCCCAGTGATGAATATTTCCTCGAAGGTTGTAATAAAAACAGTTTAAGAATTTTGACCAATGGTGACCATATTGGAATTACTAGCATAATTGGGGCCAAGACAGCATACCTTTAATAAAGAACTACCTTGTAAGCCATCTCATCAAAACATATCAAGTTGGAATATTTCCATTTTGACAATTTTTTTGTTTACCATTTTGGTTAACTAGTATGTTACGAAAAAAAGCACATTTTTTTCTTGAGTAGCCTACCACATGCCGCAAAAGCAGTAAACAGATTGATGAAAAAATTGGAAAATTTCCAAAATGTTAATTTTATAGCATGTTTTGAAGTCATCGTTCGTGATGGCTCTTTCCTTTTGTTTCAACGTGCAAACATACCTACATACACTGTCAACAACAAACAAACACCCTGCAGAGAAGTATTTAGCAAAATGCTTTCAAATAATAAAACTTTTCACATTCTTTCTTTGGACAATCGAAAGATCCTATGACAATTTGTGAATATAGAACACATTTTTATCAAGGCAACATTATCAAAGCAACATTGCAACATTGATTGCAACAAATGCAACATTGCAATCATCAAGGCAACATTAGGACAATCTATTTACTTTTGCGAACAACGTTCGTCAAAGCAACACGGAACGAGATACACACAGCGACGCTTTCAATCGACAAATTATTTGGTTCCATATTCAGACAAATTGTAAATATCTCACAGCAGTGACAGGTGGACCACCTTAAAAAAAGAAAGAAGAGCTTATGTGACAGATATTATTGTAAAATATGAGTATTAATAATATTCTCAGATTTTCAGTCACAAACAGATGGCAAATTTGTTTTTGCTCTTCCCAAAAGTACATCTCAATGATTTGAATTTGACATAGCAGACACAGGGAATGGTTCTCAGTTGTTCTGGCAACCCCCTCCCCCCCCCACCCCCGCCATCCCATTCACACATTTATTAGTTGGGCATTGTCCATCGTAAAGGGTTCATGGTATAGTTTCTAGCAATATGCTAGAAAGTCAAATAATGGTCACTTGTGTTCAAACATCAACCATTTTACACTCACCGTTAAAGCGTGTGCCTACACCAATACTAAAAAAAAAACAGTGAAAAGTACGTAATTATATGATGAAAATTTTGTAATTATCCGATGAAAATTATGAAATTATCGCGTGAAAATTTTGTTATTATCGGGTGAAAATTTTGTATTTATTGGGTGAATATTTTGTTATTATCAGGTGAAAATTAGCAGGAGAGGAAGAAAGATGGAAATTACTGCGGACTCTTTAACATCGACAAACATCTATTTTAATCCTACCACTTTCCTTTGGAAATATTTCAACGGTGATCAGTATTGCCCTCGTATATTCTAGAAAGCCAAGAAAATGGTCAAAGTTGCTCCAATTTAAACAAATATTTTACTGTAATTATCACAGTATTTTGTTTATTACTGAGGCTTTCATATTTTTCTTTGACCTGTGGGAGCACACATCAATCTTGAGAAAGAATTGGAGGTGGAGAGAACCTTCGAGAAAGTAAGTTTCATTGAATTTAGACAATTCTTTATCAATCCCGAAGGGACGACCGATGGCATTTATCCTAATTGATCATGTGACTAGGTTACAAATTTAATAGAGGGCAATATTGCTTTTACTTATATATTTACTTTCTTTTTCAACCATGATTTCCCCATTTCTGCAGAATGATTTGATTAAAAAAAATCAGGTGGCAGATTTTAAAAAAACAATCATAAATTCAAGATAGAGGTCCTCAAAAGGTTGAGAATTATACTGCGAAAAAGTTTCGGTTAGAAAATGACAGAAAATATTGCAAACATTTCTTGGCAACCGGATCTTTTAATCTTGGCAACATGATTTAAGTAATGCGTTAAATTAAATTATGTAGTAAAGTCACAACGAATGGTACGACAACATTCATTTTAAACTCTTACCGACCCCTTAATCTTCCCTGTCCAACAATAACGTGGCAAAGATTGTACTGGAATTTCAATATCATAACGAATCTCATATTAAAATATTAAAATGGAAAATGGGCACATTGCAGGGACGTTACCAGAGTTGCATCACACAAAGTCAGTCTTTATTTCCTCTATATTAATGTGACCATGAATCAGTTTTTTTTATCACCAAATGAAATTACAACCGAACATGAAGCAAAGGGGGGACAAAAGGGGGTAAAAGAGTAAATCAAGATTTAGTACAATGTAGCTATTAGCTACACTGTATTAAATCTAAAAAAAACCTAAGAAAACAATTCTCAAAGAGGTTTGTAATGACTTGAAAGCCATTAATTACTTTTCGGAATGATTACAAACATCTATAGTGACAATATTTATTTGCACCAAATAAAAACAGCTTTTCATGTGGGAGACATCGCTGTCCAAATGCAACCAGCTCCGTAATGATCCTAGATGACTAGACAACCCTAAGATACGTAAATTTCTGCACAACATAAAATAAAGTCTAGTAATCTTTTGTAACAACTACTGGTCATCTAACTTGATCCCCCCATTTCCCCCCTCACCCCTACCCCTAATTATGCTAGAAAAATCAAGTATATTGGCATTCATGTGGAAACATTAAAACAAAACTTTTACAAACTCTGCCAAATCATTTCCTCTCCCTTTCTGTCATAAAACCTCCTCCCTGCAAGACCTTTGAAAAGTTTTTAGCAATTTCTGCAAGTTTGTCATGGATGTTGACCTTCACTCGATTTCATGATGATTCCATGAATCAATTCCATGAATCAATTCCATGAATCGGTGAGTTTGCGTTTCCATTTACGCTGAATTTTAGACAGGGGCAAAGAAAGATGGCCAAAATAGTCGTCCGGATAACAACTTCCACAGCGAGGGCATGTTGCACTCCCGTTAGGGTATTAGACAATCCCTTTAAGACGTTTTAAAGTTGAATGTACCCTCAACCTCACTTAAAGAGTCATCTAGTTAGCAGCTAAACATGAAACAAAAGCTGGAGTCTAAAGTCTTCCGCAGGAAGATGCAAATACGACTGAAATAAATCACGAGGGTTCGATTTTTGAGCTGCAAGTTTACCGTGACTATTTTCTACAAAGATCTACAAGGGTTCAGAAAATATTGAAAAAGTAACACATTAATAACTGATAATTATCATAATAATAATATTAATAAAAATGATCATGATTAATAATAATAAAGACATATTTCCCATCAGAATAGAGAGAAAAAAACAAAAAAAGAACATAATTTGAAATGAATCAAGATTTGAAAACTAAGATTTACTTGTATCTGGGTAATACCTTGCTCTCTTTAATTCAGTGAAGAAGAATAAAAAAAAAAAGAAAAGAGTAACAAATTGTACATGGTCTAGAAAAATGAATACACACATCACAACTGGGTTCCTTCAATTTGCCAATCTATATCCCCTGTGTCCTGACCCTCCCCCTGGGGACTATCCCCTCCCACACCGACCCCTAAACCGACGGCACTATCCGAAGGCTTGGCTATATGTTCTCCAGCCTCTTTTGAAATATCTTTGGATAAAACTGACGATTGTTCTTGCCAGATGTCTCTTTCCTTTTCAAAATCTTTACTATCTTGAAAAAGTTCTTCCTCCAATTTTCCAACCTGGAGCGGCTTCGTTTCATCGAGGACCGGACGCTCATCGCCGCCATCCTTGCTCTTCTCTACGGTGTCTCCTGCCTCTCGGTCGGAGAGCATCTGAATCGAGGGGGTTCCTCCCTGAACCCTCTTGCTGCTGCTGCGATCTCCCTTTTGGATGCTCTCCTCGTCTCCATTCCCACCCACCCCTCCACCGGGTACTTTCGTCTGATCTAAAGTCTTGGCCGAATCTATCTGAAATTTGTTCTTATCGTCACTCAACTTTTCGTTCCTCTCTCTGCCCGAGGTGATCTTGGCTGTTTGTTGGCCTGGGACCACCGTACTGATTGTCGCGCTTGCCATTCTCGTGGAATCCTTCTGTGAGACAGACCTGTCGCTATCTACCGCTGCGCTCTCCGACTTAGACGGGTTGGATTCGATACGGAGCGACAGCTGCCTCTTCGGCTCTTTGCCGACTTGGTGGGACGAGGCCGAGGCCTCCCGTCTCACTAACGGTGAGGACTTGGAGCTGGAAGGAGCGGAACGTGTCGAGGAGGAGACTCTAGAGGGCGACGTCCTGACCGGAGATGTTGAAAACTTTGAACGCGGTGACGCCACTGAAAGCCCGACTGGCTGTTCGGATCGTTCCGGGAACGGGCCTCTGGTCGTTCTCGGTGAGAGAGATTTACCCTTCGCCGAACTCTGGCCGCTAGATTTGCTCGGTTGGCCGTGACCCTTGAGGGCGTTCTTCCCTTTCCTCGACGGTACTTCCCTCTCTCCTTGCGCTCCTCTGCCGGTGACCTCCGACCTTGACTTGGGACTGGCGGACTCGGCACGACTGCTGGTAGAGACTGCTGAAAGATACTTCTGTAGGCTAGACTGATGTTCAAAGGTTCCTGTTGTTTCTTCGCCTCGCTTCCCTGTCGTCTGACTGGTGCCATTAGTGCCTTGATCTGTAGAGTGAATGTATCAGTCATATAATCATTGGTTACAGCCTGCCTGACATTCAGTTGGGGGTTTACATTGGAAACAGACTGCTCATGTGAGTTTTAATCTAGACAGCTATGTGATGACATTGCGCCCCCCTGTCCTTCTCTTCCCATTTCCAGGCCTGTTAAGCCACCAATTCTGAGTTGCAAGGAAACTGACAATTTTAAGGAGGGGCAACCCACAATTTAAAAAGGGGCACAAACAATTTGAGCACAAACAATTTGAGCAAGGGGCACAATACTAATGTCTTGTAACTTGTGGAGTTTTGTACGAATGATGCACGCACACAGCAGTCTGCCCTGGGGGTTATGGAACGCCTGTGTACCTCTGCGAGGCCATTCGAAACCTCGTGTGACATTGTTTAAGGGGAGAGGATAGGCACCCATGTCATAAGTCAGGGTACCTTTTGAATAAATAACCAATAAATAAATAAAAAAGAAAGTTTTCATATCCTTTCATGGGGATACGGAACCATACGCAGGTATATAATGGCCTGACAGCTTTCTTAAAGGGTGTGAAGACTTGCGCAAAAAGAAACGTCTAATGCCGGTAACTTGACCTAGTTTCAAATGAGGTGTAACAGAAGTGTTAAACACCACCATCGATCCCAGAAAATACACACACACAGCTTGCTACCATCGGTAATTAGACACTAGTGTACAGTCAGTACATACAGCTGCGGTCAATACCCACAGCACAGTGTACAAAGGATACAGCGATGGACATCTCAGGTCCAGCTAAAGATAACAAGGTATCATGTTTCATTACTGTACTGTCTGCATCTTGTAGCGACACAAACAAAACGTCACTTGCAAGCAACAGAAAGTTAACTTTTTCAGATGGCCTCACGCGGTTTTGCGCGAGTCTTCACACCCTTTAAGTTTATAGAGAGTAGGTTCTTACCTTGCTGTGCTTTGCGAGTGTCCTGTAAGGAGAGAGCCATGGCCTTCTGAATGTCCATATCATAGGAACTGAAAGTTGGCAGTGTAACTGTGAATGATACAAAAAAAATATTTAAATTATCGAGGCTGAATTCATCGAGCAAAGTCTTCTGTTAATGAAGTTACATACAGGGATGTGCCCAGGATTTCCTGAGTGCCGGGTATACTGATCGCCGTCCTGGGGGAGGGGTCTAAGGGGGAGGGGGTATCAAATTTTGAAGGTGCTCAGATGCCAAATGCTGGCACTTGTGTAGCTTTTTAAGCACATACACAAGGACTAGTTTTGCTAACAATTTACATTTTTTAATTTTTTTTTAGTGAAATATATTACATACCTGGTAAAAGTTATTAGTTTGTTTCAAAGAGATTTTACAAGGGACCTATTGAGAGACGTATGTAATGTTTATCGCATGCGAAACTGATGCATTATTAGTCTGTATGATTTTGGCATAGGCTAGGCCCAATTTATGTTGAATATATTGTTAGGAATGTCAGGATTTTAGATGAAAATAGTGCTGGGCGGGATTCACAATTTTTAAGACAGTGCTGGGCGGTAATTTTTAGTGCTGGGCGGGGCCGCCCAGTGACGTCTAGCATGGGCACATCCCTGTACATATATCTAAAGGATGAATAAATAAATAAACTTGTTTGCACCACACAACACCCAGCATTTCCCTCCAACCAGATGTATTTACCACCTTACACCCCCAGCAATCCCTCCAACCGGATATATTTACCGCCTTACACCCCAGCAATCCCTCCAACCGGATATATTTACCGCCTTACACCCCAAACACTCCCTCCGACCGGATATATGTACCGCCTTACACCCCCAGAACACCCTCAGACCGGATATATTTACCGCCTTACACCCCAGCACTCCCTCCAGCCGGATGTATTTACCGTCTTACACCCTCGGCACTCCCTCCAACCGGATATATTTACCGCCTTAAACCAGCACTCCCTCTAACCGGATATATTTACCGCCTTAAACCAGCACTCCCTCTAACCGGATATATTTGCCGCATACACCCCAAGCAATCCCTCCAACCGGATATAATTACCGCCTTACACCCCCCAGTGCACCCTCCATCCGGATATATTTCATATGAAGTTCCGGCCCTTATAATAAACAGAACACCGGGTTAAGAGACTCACTTTCTTCCACGTCGGTCCTTGCAGGGCGAACTCGAGCCTGCTTGGAACTGTAGATTAAGAAGAAAACAAAAACAGAAAGAAATAACAATTTTTGTTTAGCCCTTGATTTTTTTGCCATTCACAATAAATTACAGACCTATCTGAATTTTAACGGCTGCCGAGGGATTACTCCTGCAAAATTCATAAAAATAAACAGCCATATCAAATCGGTGATTGTTCAAGACATGCGAGACATGTGCCTCCACGACTTCCCGTTTATCAAAGCCCCTAAAAAACGTTTTAAAGTTTCTGAGATTTCGCGACAAGAATTTGTTCATGTTTACCTCCTGTTTGACTTCTGTTTCCTTTGCTGAGGAGGTTGAACTGTGGAATGGGATGGACTTGCTTCGTCAGGAACTGAGCTGGATGGAGTCTCCGATTGTTGCATAAGTAAGCTCTTTGACATCTCCAACGCATACAAGAGACCTTGAGACATCGTAGACTGGTCGGTGACTGCAACTTATAAAATGTTCAGATGAATGATAGTTCATTTGTACATCAAAAGAGAGAAGCAACTTATACATTTAAAAAAAAAAACTGATAAAATGAGTGAAATATGATATATAAATTAATCTTGGAATCAAAGTTAAGTTTTCCATTACGATAAATTATGACTGGAGGAGAACTGCAATGCTTGCGATATGAAAAGATGGTTAATTACCTGCTCTGATTGCCGCTCCTCCCCCTGCTCCTCCCCCTGCTCCTCCCCTGCTCCTCCCCTGCTCCCCTCCCCCTGCTCCTCCCCCTCCTCTCCCCCTGCTCCTCCCCTGCTCCTCCCCCTGCTCCTCAACCTGCTCCTCCCCCTCCCCTAACACCATAGAGGAATTGCAACATAACCAACATAGGGATGGAGTTCAGGGGCCTACAACCTTGGGGCTTGGGGGTAAATTAGGGTGCCTGGGAATACATGGATGGTGCCAAGGCGTGTGATTCAGTCCCCTCCTTCAAGAGCAAACTACATTCTTTGAATAGAGGGAGTTTGTAAAAGTCACTCACCTCCTTCAGGCAGGTCAACCTTTTGCAGATTTTGTAGAGATGGTGATGAATCTGGGGTCCCCTGAACTGACTCTGGTGTTCCCTGGGGTGAAAATTTACCCATTACATCTTGGATGGAAGCCTCTATGGCCTTGCGTAGGTCTTCGTCCTGACGGGGGAAAAAGGACAAATGAGAGGGAGAACTTAACCTTTGACATTCAAGGTTACTTTGAGAGCAAAACTTAAGATGTAAAGGTCAGATATTTTTGTAATTGGCTGAACACAGAATATAAATCCCAGTATCCATCTCAGTCTACACAATCTCTCTCTGTAAAGATAGTCATCTGTGTTGGAATAATATTTCTCATCTCATAATAGGAGGAAATATGGCCTTAAAAGTTAAACATAACAATAGCTTTCAAGGTTATGACAATATTTTGGTGGAAAAGTGCTGGAAACTTTAAATGAAATGTAATCATCTGCAATATGGTTACGTAAGATCAGTAGCAAAATATAACCAGCTGGAACCTGCTTATGTAATATAACTTTTAAGGAATATTTAGTGTTTAACTATGTTATATTAGCAATGGAATGTAATTATCTACAATATGGTAAAGTAAGAACAGAACATGAAATATAACTGGCTGGAACATGGTTATGTAATATTACTTTTAAGGAATATTTAGCAGTCGCTAACTATGTTATATTAGTGATGAAATATAATCATACACAACATGGTTACATTACATCGGTAATGAAATATAACCTGTTAGAACTTGGTTATGTAATATGACATTAAAGGAAACCAACCAGCTATTAACCATGTAATTTTAGAAATGAAATGTAATCGTCTGCAACGTAACATAACATAAGAAATGAATTATAACCGGCGGGAACGTGGTTATGTTATATAACTTTAAAGGAAAATTAACCAGTTATTAACTATTTTAAAAATTCAAGCAATAAAATTTATTCATCTGCCATATGGTTTAATATGTAACTTAATGAAATATGACCAGTTGGAACATGGTTCTTATCATACTAGTAAATAGGAGAAAAAAATAACCGGCTGTTAAACCTACATCCTCATCAGAATCGTCCGGCCAGGGTTGATAATCATCGGAATGATGGAAAGATGGAGGGGTCCGCTGGGAGTTTTGCGGGGTATCCGGTGGAAGGAAGCCTTTGCTGACAGCTGAAAGGAATTCGTTTCGTTTACGGGTAGTGAGATGCATGGCGTGTACGACCTTTGACCTGGGTGTCCGGAGAAACTGGCGCGCTACCATCTGTGAAAGTGTTTCTGTCGATTCTTCGAGTTCATTCTGAGGATTAAGGATTTACATGATGGTCAAGCCTGCCTACAGAAAAACAGTCTTCAAATTTAGTCGAGCATTAATAATTTGCTACTTGATAGCATAAACTACCCCAAGTACTGCCATTAGGATTCATCCTTGAGTGCTACTAAATAATTGACCAGCCACCTTATGATTGTAAACACAAGTGCTCTAATGGCCAGCACTACTTTCCTGTGTGTGAAGACATGTTTAACTTGACCACTGAAATAATACACTGTGTGTTTAATCATGAATTTGTGCAGTAGAGCAAAAATATGAACAAATAAAAGAATATATTTATATATAAATATATATATACAAACACACACACATGGGAATGCACAAACACACACAGACAAACACCCATAAATATATTAAAAACTCATATCATTTCTGGTACCTGCATAAATTCAAAGATCTGCTTGCTCCCTCCTTTGTCTTCCAGATAATAACCATACGGATATGAGAACCTTAGGACAACTCTGGCTCTCAGCAGTTCCTCGATAGCCGATTGAATAAATTTAGTCTCTTCACCTGCAATATAATCGGAGAGCATTTTACGAGAGAGACTGAGTTGTACTAAAAATTTATTTGCCTCGCAGAGCTCACTTAGTCTATATAAGAGGGATCAAAAAGCTATGGCTTTCATCTATATTCTGCTCCTACTGTTCAGTCAGCCATTTTGTCTCATTTTTTATTATTATTATTATATTATTGTTTTTATTATTTTCATTGTTCTTATTGTTATTACCAGCATCATCTTACCCATCTTTTTAGCTTGGTTACTCAGTCTCTTCATTTTGTGGCAAACATTCTTCTTTAAGGGTTCCTCCATGTGAAAACTGTTGCCATGGTTACGATACCTCATATAATAATGCAAGAACCTGTTCAGCTCTTCGACTTCCTTCATCTTCTTCTCCGCCTGGAAAATGAACGTAAAACAGACGAGCGGGATAAACGATCGATCCCTTTTTGTTATATAATTAAATACTTCAGATATCGGAAAGGATGAATAAGCTCTCCTCAGAAAATTTAATCAGACGACAGGCTGATGGTTTAAGAGATAGTCGAAAAGAGTCGAAAATTGAGAACCATACCTCCGACATGAGTTCATCAGACTTTTCCTCGACTTTCTGAACGACCTCGTATCTATTGCACCTAAAATAGCCTCCGGTTGCTGAACTATGCTTGCTCCAGGGTTCCAGACAGACCCAACAAAAATCATATTTACACTGAAAGGAGAGAGAGAAAAGAGTGTTGTATGGTACTAAAAGTCATCAGCTTCATTTGACAGAAACAGAGCGTGTGTCGACTGCTACCGTCACCAATTCTCGACCCCTACCCTGAAACGACACCATGCCTCCATAAACTGACTAACCTGTGTGCAATTCATGTAGTTACATCCTTTGTCCTTCTGAATGGGAGAATTGCACTTTGGACAAGGCTTGGAGTTTGTAACCAACCACACCTGTGACAGAACAGAGCGTGTGTCGACTGCTGCCCTCACAAATTCTCGACCGTTACCCCGACTACACCCCGCCTCCCTAGACTGACTGACCTTTGTGCATTTCATGTGGTTACATCCTTCGTTCTTCTGGATGGGAGAATTGCACTTTGGACAAGGCTTGGAGTTTGTAACCAACCACAGACAGTTGGCCGCCGTTTCCGTCTCTTCCTCAGTCTTGTTCACTGCGAGAAGCAAAATTAGCTGACGTTTAAAACAATTTGAAATTTAATTTGTGAAAGTGATGGAAAATTAAAAAAAAAACATTCAGAGGGTCGGCATACTCACCCATCTGGTTGCTCTCTTTGGTTTTTCAAATTTTTTCTACATTTCAATTCTCTGTGCAGCACTATAGTACACAAACTTGTAGTAAGTCCACACTTGTACTCAAGAGTACTAGTAGAGTGACCTGTGGTTGTACTCAGCCTTGTGGGTTTGTACTAGTACTGGTACTTGGGGCACTTTGCAGAGTAGAATAGGACCTTAATGCACAATGAAGTACTCATACCTGTCCTTAGAGGAATGAACTCATACTTGTACTCACAGCATGGAAATTCTACATATACTATAAATCTTTAGTCAATACTGCAAGATTGGATCATGACCAACTAACACCAACAACAATACAGATTATGAAGACTCTAGACAACACATGTATTGGGGGAGCCCCTGGGGGAGGGCTGGAGAACAGTAACATAAGACTATGACAATGAGATTCCAATACACAATAAGGAAATTCCCAATTTGTTCATGAGTTATAACGTCAGTTTGGGTAGAGGAACTGATTCATTCATAATCATGGTCTCGGGAGAAGAGAAAAAAAAAACTTCCTGAGGAAAAAAAAAATTCTGATGAATTTTCCATAATTTAAGCTGAATCTTGAAAACTTCCAGATGTAATAATGATGACTTACGGCTCTCTGGTTGTATTTCCTTGATTTTGTCATTCCATTTCCTCCAGTTCTCGCAGCTGCACGGAGCGTGTGGTTCCCCACAACAATCCCTGCATAGAGAAAAGAAACTTGTTCAGTAAGGGGTTTGAAGGGTCATAACAGTACTTGATGGGGTGGGAGAGGGGACGTGGGAAGGGAAGGATGATGGTTCCATAATGCAACTTTTTTAACAAAGAAAAATTTAACAAAGAGTTTTTGTCAAAATAAAAGTGATTGATAGTTTAGGGTTAGGGGGATGGGGTGGGGAAGGGAAAAGATGGTTCACTACTGCAATCTCTGAATAAAGGAATAGTGTGTTAACTTAGAGGTTTGTCAGAAAATAAGCACTGGATAGGTCAGGGGTGGGGTGGGATAGGGAGGGGGAAGGGGATGCTTCCCAACTACAATCTCTGAGTTAAAACAAGTTTGTCAACTAAGACTTATAACAGAGATCGGCCATCTGATATGGATGTCACACACTACGGGTAGAGAAGTGACCGAAATTGTCAGTCTCCACAGGAGACGCATTTAAAAGGGTGGGGAAGGGGGAGGGGGGAAGGGGAAAGGGGGGAAGGGGAAAGGGGGTGTTGAAGAGATAGAGGATCAATTGGGTATAAACTCTTACCAACAGAAAAAATGCCCAGATCCACAATCCACTGCCCGAGACATCGGCGGGGGAGAGTTGGGGCTGGATGATGACCCCCTATGGCTGGAACTCTCGGAGGAGATGTCGGGAATCTTGACAGCTCGACCACATTCCACTTTGGGACACCACTTCAAATTTGGATTACTATCCACGAAGGCCTGAAACAAAAGAGGACAATGGTAGCAAACAATCCAATAAATTAGCCCACTTTCGGTCCTAGAAGGCTCCTAAAAGAAACCTTGTTGGTTATCGGGATGTATTAGATAGATAACGACAACTGATCCACATACAAAAAGTGTCTCTAGGAAGGTCTGTTGGGTCAAAGGTGACCGGTCACGAAGGGTGCGCAATGCTAAAAAAAAAAAAAAGCTAAAAAAAAAATTATCGGATCATTCTGGGCACAGAAGATAGTGAGAGTGCTTAAGTTGTGAGGAGACAGATAAGTGAGCTAGCAAAGTACATGAGACAGTTGTTAAAGAGATGAATATTCAGTTTTCTTCCATGGGTTGGGCAAGGGAAAGGGGGTGGGGATGGTAAGGGGGAGGGGATGGTAAGGGGGAGGGGTTAGTTAGGCGAATATGTGAATACCGCAAAATCAATAACTTTAATTGACTTGGAAATTTCAGAAAATTAGAGTCAGAGGGAAGACAGTGTAAGAATGTTACCAATTGTTGTAAGTTAAGTAGGTCGTTGCATTGCATATGTATATGGAAAGGTATTAAGGAGAGGAGTGAGGTTAATAACAAAACTGGGCAAAATTTCTTAATGCGAGTACCCAAACAATGGAAGATAGTTGCTCTTTCAAAATCTTTCCATTGTTTAAATCTTTCAAAATCTTTCCATTGTTTAAAAAAGATAATGTACTTGTGATGGTTTTAACAGTTTAACAGCGACTGCATCAAACAATACATTTTTTGCATTTTGTATCAAACCAATTGTTTGAGCCTGGAACCAACTGACATGAAATGCTACATGAGTTTACGCAGTTAAGTCCCTTTGTCTCTTTTCACCGATTTTTTTATCTTTTATTTATTTTTCCAAAATTAAATGAAGCTTGAACTGTTATCGCATTAAATGAGTTTCATCTTAATGCAATTTACGGCATCGCAAAAACATTCTGAATCAACTTTGAAACAATCCATTCAGAATATTTTGTTTTGCCAATAAAAATGTTTTATTAGCTTAAGAAAACTTGTGCGATCGACTCTACGTTGTCTTAGTAGGTCACGCTTCTTGCTGCTGACTCAAGTACCGAAACATTTTTCACACATTTTTTTTTTCTTTGGTGGCTTGAACTAACAGCGACATTTCACGAACCGTGACAGATCAACAAAATTGCAAGAGGGAACACACAGGAAAGTAAAATTGGTAAATCAATGGAAAACCTCCAGAGGAAAACTTTCACCGATGGAGTGTGACGATATTAGAAGCAACGAGATGAGAGAAATAGATCAAACTTCGTATGTATCATTTTTGGGGCAATAATGAAAGAATAAGGTTTGAACTAATCATAATTTTGAAGAAATTTTAGTTTAAAGATAATAGGGTAAACAGTGTCAAAAGCAGCTTGCAAAAATAAAAGTCGTATCGATTTTACAAAAAAAAAAAAAATGTTGTTGAGCCTTTGTTTAAGGGCAAATTTTGAGCGAGACAACTGAGGCTGTAGGACTATAAGGGGTACTCGTCTTATATGGGTAAACAACATCAACACAACATAATACCTTGGTAGCATATTTATTCAAGATAGGTACCATACCACATTTAGAGTACTGTACATCCACCTGGAAAGGTGAAAACAATTGTCAGAAAATAGTCTAAAGTGACTTTTTGGGGAATTTTTCAATCATCATTGTTCTGTTTGATGTTCAGACGTCAAAGAGAATAAATTTAACTACTGAGGGTCTAAAATCGAGAGACACTGAAGATGATTTCAAAGCATTTCAGAAATTCCTGAGTGAAACGGGAAGATTCCTCAGCGAGACTGAATGGGGTGGGATGGGATGGGGGGGGGGTGTACAATGCTAAACTTTGACCGCTTCCAACTCAAAATCATAATGATGGTCATGTTGGCAAAAATTCAATGTGAAAGCCCCAAGTCATCAGCTATCATATGGTGGGTAGGACATGTCGTTTGAAAACTTCTATTATGATCTAGCAGCCTTGGAAAGTGGACAAATTCGAAGTATGTAAGTAAATAGAGTGATTAATTGTGGTAGGACACCTCTTCCACCCTACATGATCAACACTAGTTATTGCCTTACAAAAAAGTACAATATAGAAGTATAGATGAGAATTAGTTAAGACTAGTAGAACACTAGTATTTGTTACTCGGAGTTTCACGGATTGAGCGATCATCAGACAACTGTGACACGTTGCAAATTTTCCATAAACATTAGTGCAGAGCTAACGAAACCACAAGAAACACAAAACCAGAGACGAGTAAAATGTCAAAAGCAATTAACGCCACCCTTTTACTTGGAATTGTACAGACCATATTGTACACTGCATAATATAAATCTCAATATCCAATGCTTTTTTTCTTCCAATATCAAGCAGACTTTCTATCTCAAGGTGTATGTATTGATATAATCCAGGTCTTACCATATAAATATCAAAGGTGTAAATGGATACATTTAATGTACACTGTGAACATTTCTTAGAACTTTATTTGGACACACAAACTTGTAACTTCACATCATTGTTATATGACAGATGTAGATTTGAAAAAAACCCATCTAGAATGCTAAAAGCAATCGCAATGAATTCTTGGAAGGATGAACATTATTCTTAAAACATTATCAAAGACATATTTCCATGTATATGTCCGGACCCTTTACCAGGTAAAGGGTGGGTGGATGGGGGGGGAGGGGAGAGCACCTCCCAGTATTACTTTTTGCTTTTTCCTTTCACATTGTTACATTTTTTTTATCGTATTCATGTCTTCCTTGCAAATGTTCCTTACATGCCATTCTTATTATCAGGGAGTGTCTTTCATCGCAAGCCCACCAGTGTATCGTTTATTCTATCTTTTTCATACTTGACTTGTTCCTTAAACCTCCTCCTCATTTTATTTATTTCTAATAAATATGAGGTGTGATAAATAAGTAAAACAAACTGCGACACAGGAAAGAGAGGATATCACATGTTATAAAACCCGAAACCACCAACTTTACGATCGGACTAGTAAAACTCAACAGGTTGTATTTATTCTACTGACCTTGATATCAAAATGTTGGTATCTGGTGGACATATCGGGAGATACGATTTTCTCGATAATTTCTAACGGAACCAACTTGAAGCATTCAAAGGCCGGACAGAGTATATCCGTCGTACTGCCCTCTTGGATTTTATAGGTAAGATATCTAAGGAACAAAAATATATATATATATATTTTTAAAACCATAAAAAATAGAGAATATAAGTATGAAAAAAATTGTCATATTTGTCTTCAGATCAACTCATATTTTTTTATATCATTTTATTCTAGCAAAGTATGCAAAGTAGCATACAGTGCACATTTTGCATTTTTAACAAACAGACAGAGGTATTGACAGACAGACATATGGACGGGCACACAGACAGACAGACAGATAGACTGAATGATAGGATGTGGTGTATGAAGAGGATATGATCCTAATTTGAAGCACAAAATAAACAGTCCCAGGCAGAAGGGTAAAACAAACATCCTTGTGAAATTAACAAGCAAAACTAGCAAACCTTGCATTACTGAGAGAGCACTGTTATAGTTTAATTACCATACCACATCCTACAACATATCATGTATTACACACTGGACCATATAACATTTCTCCAGTTTTGGCCATTTTGGTGGCATATTCCTATTAGAGTCTATATCCATCCGCTCGATTGTTCTCCTTCAGGAAAAGTGCGAGAAAGCAGCAGGAGAACATCTTTTTTTGACCTGTTATCAATTATGATCTAGTTTTTTATGGCTTGTATGTTGAAGAGCATGAATGGAAGTTCATGTGGAGAGAAAATTGGGTCAATTGCGGCAATTTTAGACCCCTTTAGGCCTCCCAGGAGCAGCGTAGGAAAATTGTTTACTACTGAGTGAAGAGGTTTGTTTACAAGTGACTAAAACTTCCGGCTTGGATAGCAAAAAATCTACATGGTCATGATACGGAAAATTGATGGTGCCATGAAAGGCCAACTTGTCAGCTATCCAGTGATGGGTAGCATTTAGCTAGTGAAAACTTCTATCTAGACTTAGAGACCACATTACTTTTGTGATTTAGTGTGTAAGTCAATGGGGCTTTTAATGGGCGTATGCTACCTTTTGAGTTTTGTGTTACTAAGGATACTTTTATATATATAAAATAAATTTCAAACTCATACGCCTGCAAAATTAGACAAATACACATACTTTCCTAAAATAATCTGCAACACCAATTTGGCCTTTATCAAGGATTCCATATTTCGTTTTTCTTTCTTTCCTTCCTTTCGTTTTTTGCATTCTATTCCACATATTCATCAAAGAGTACAAAATATTTTCAAGAGGAAAATACACTTTGGGAGAGATTTGGCAATTCCGTGGAGGTTTCACAGCATTTCCAAAACCAATAAACTCCCTAATACATCTTCACACAGGTGAATTAAATCAATGCAATAATTACCTTTCCCAGCATTCCTTGCAAAAGAGATGAGAACAAGGAATGTTGATGAGTGGTTGATCCAATAAAATGTCCTTGAAACAAATTGCACACTGGGAAGAGAACGAGAAGACTTTTTTCCGATAAACTGTCATGCTTGCCTACTTCATTGTTTGACTACACAATTACAAAAGTTTATTTCTTACATCATAGATTTACTATTTGTTAGACTTAATTAAATAAATTTTCAAATAATTGTAATGACTGTAATGGTAATGTAAAGTTTACAAAACTGTAACTGTAAAACTGTAACTTAACTGTAAGTATAAGAAAATTCTGTTCTGCATTTTTAGGTACATGAATTATTGAAGAAAAGAATATAGAGTCTGAAAGAGTCGTGCAACATATCCATGGATACAAGCTTTGTGATCGTCTTTATCGTACACGTAATTTAAGAATGACATTACATACTTGCTCTTGCTCTAGAAATGGCCTACTCTAAATAGGCTAGACCCAGGCTGTTCTAGCTAAATAAGACCTAGCCTATTCTAACTGGGTTAGACATAGACTAATGAAGTTTACCAGGCCTAGCCTACTCTAGCTTAACTAGGCCTAGCCTATTCTAGCTTAACTAGGCCTAACCTATTCTAACTGGGTTAGATGTAGCCTACCCTTAATAGCCTAATTTAGCTTGCCTACACCTAGCCTATTATAACTGGGTTAGACCTAGCCTAATACAGCTTAACTAGGCATAGCTTACACAAGCTTAACTAGAACTAGCCTATTCTAGTTTACCTAAACCTAGCCTTTTCTAACTGGGTTAGACCTAGTAACCCTACTCAAGCTTAACTAGACCTAGCCTACTTGCCTAACCTGGCATTTCAAAAGAAAACAATCTTGAACTACTGGCTTTTGCCATAACTGACAGAGCAGTAATCAGTGGTCAATGGATCATTAATAGTGTCCAAATTTGTGAAAATTAGAAAGATAAAACTGAATTTAGAAAGAAGAATTGAACTCACACTCATGTTTTCTCTGAATCCTCTCCTAAGAGTGCCTGGCTCGAGTGATGAGAGACGATGTTCCGATCGAAGGCCATCTGGATTCTCTGGAGGTTTGACCCCGCTGCTTTCGCAGCACTCCTTTGGGTCCGATATCCAAGCCTCCAGAAGCTGTTCTCTGGACCAATCTGTCAAATGTAAACAGAATTCAGACATTCTCTAAGTATACACTAAGACAGTAGTGGATTAAGGGCTGGGTAACAGGGGCACGTGCTCCGGGCCCCCCACATTTTGGGGCCCCCACATTTAGCGTATCCTAAAATTTACAAAACTGTCGTAATTGTGATCCACAAAATTCTTAGCATGTAGCGTTGAAGTGAAGTGTTTCCCATGCTGTTTCGCTGACTGAATCACGGCAGTCACCAATCAGTCCGGGAGACTGGTAAACCTCAGTATTCTCGCTATCGAAAGTGACATTTTAAATTCATTGAATAACGATGAAATACTCTTTGAATTTGGAAGCATGAAAGTGCGGAAAAAATACAGACTATAGGGACCCCCACACAATTGCGTGCCCCGGGCCCCCCACATGCTTAGTCTGGTCCTGCACTAAGACGACACTAAGCAGTCACATGTGCATGTGGGAAAAGCCGGAAAAGCTTGTAACTCGCCATTCGCCTCGGGTGGCAATCCCATTTACAGCTTTAGTTTATTTTGAACTTACCACAATTGGAAGGCCAATTCAGATGGGAAAACCAGGATTTCTCCAAGATAAAAACAAAAAACACCCTTATTACATTGGTCTGCCAGGAATTGAGCCTGCCAACCTCCCAGATGCTAGGTTTCATGTTTCATATTCTAAATAAAATTTTTTTTAATCCAGTATAAATATAAATTTATAAATAAGATATGAAGAACATAAAAGAAACATATAATTACAGTGATTAGTTAGAGGTCGAATTTGAAAATATTAAAGTATACTAAAGATATCAAATATTGAATATTAAAACCACCATCTTTATCCAGTCATAAGATCTGTGATATAACTTAAAATTTAAATTAGGCTATACAAGTCTAAACAGATACTTGTAAATAATTCATTCCCAATACAGGTTCGAAGAGGTGACTTTTGTTTTTAAATTAATTTGGTCATGTTACAAACCACAGGAAAAGAATATACAATAGAATTTTAAAAAATTTCAAAGAGAACAGATCAAGTTACCGTAGTGTCTAAGAAGAGCCTCGGATGTAAATAACGGAACTCTCAACATATCGGCCGTCTCGACCAGCAGTTGGTCCTTCTCTCCCTGGAGGTCCTGGGTCCGCATCCCGATGTAAGACTAAACCAAAGAAAATGGTTAAAACAACAGAATGAAAAAAGGGTTGTTTGTACTGCCAGTCATTTGCCAGCTTGTTAATTTGTCAAAAGTTTCACAAAGTTCTTTTCTGAATGTTCTAGGAATTAAAATTCCTGATAATAAAAATGAAGAGGATAATATGGACAGTGAAAGGAATCCACAAAAAATTAATTCTCTATATTGGTGAAAGTAAAATCTGGGTTAAAATATGACTACAGCTGACAATTTTTGTTCAAAATTTGTTGCTATAAACTTTATGGGGCACTACTTCTTTCACTTTCAATAAAGGGAAGTATGAAAATCTGAAAACGCAAAGATTGTTAAGCACAAATGTAATGTATAATTGAAATTCCCTGTTTAATGTAAGCATTATGCACAGTCTGTTCCTTAACTGCACTTATAGCATATATATATCAGTATCAAAATAAACCATGGAAGACAGACAGGGAAATGATAAATGAACTTGATATCTCATAGAAAAGTCCACATTTTATATAGTACTGTAAAACTTAAGTCCATGCACAAAATGTGTAGTGTAAAAGACTACAAAAAGGGACCATAATACTACTGTATGTGCCTAACTGCTCATGAGATGTATTTTATATTGGGCCAATTCACTAAACTGAACTGAAATTGACTAAACTATTGTAATGTTCACCAAAAGAAAATAATAGCATGATAAAACTCAAGTTAACATATTTACAAGGATTTACATACTTTGACACATGTAGACCTCATGTGACCTTTGACCTCTACCAATTTTGACAGGGTTCTTGTACTCACCAAGCTGGGTCTACATACTCAGCACAAAGTTCAACAAAGATGTCCTTTTGAGTTTAATATTTTGTTTACAAAGTGTTCAGACTTTGACCTCTGTTGACCCCAAATGACCATTGAACTTTACAGAAAAGAAGATGGATCCACATACCAAGTATGCGGTTAATCCACCATTAACTTTTACAGTTACTGAGTTTACAAGCAAGTGTCACATACACACACACACACACACAGCAGTGTTTTACATTCAGACCGAGGACCCCCTTGTTTTTTCCATTGTTCAAATCCACGAACCCTAACCTTAACAATACCCCATAACAATAGAATTCTTTCGAGGACGTGGTGATTCTTTAGAAATCACATCCGAGGACCTGGAATTCTTTTGTTCAAGTCCTCGGTCAGAATACAAAACAAGTGCACAACACACACACACCATCATCATCACCATTGCATAGATTCCTTCTGCCTCTGGCAAGGAATCAAGACAGAACCGCTCTTAAAAAAGAATCCTTTTTTGGATATATCTTGAGAAAGCCATCATATGTAACTCTAATCCTTGAATATTGATTTTCCAAAAGGCAAAATGTTATTACCAAAACTACCTTTGAAACTTGAAAGTTACACCTTAAACCCCATCGAGACAACTGTAAGCAAACTTGAAGTTCTGATCAAGATTTTGTATGCATGGTCACGTTTCTATACTTTGTTATAATTTCAGCACTTCCAATCTGGCATTTACATTACACCGTATCCACTGTATATAACAAGGTGGAATCAAATTTGGAAGAGAGAAAAAAAATTATTTTGATATGACCGATGGCACCGAGAACAACAAATGGTGAAAACCAACACCTAACTTCCTCGATGAGTTTGTAGTAATTTGAGATCCAGGAATTTCCATGTTTCCCTGTTGATCTCGGTTGCTTCGGAAGAGTTCGCCTAATGGTCTAATATGCTACACAATCACGCACACACTTTAGTGTGTTCGAGGAAATTTCTTGATAAGTGTAACTGGAATATGATGCCATTTTTTTTTTAATTTTCATCAACTGTCTAGAGATGGAGCTTAGTATTGGCCCAACGGCATCCATTGAGGTGTAGTACATCAAAAGAAGGGACTTCAGCAGAGGCTGTAGGTAGGGTCGAATGCTATTGACTTCTCGAGGAGTGAATAGCTTGCCCTTAACTTTCTTTTTTACAGTAAAAGACACAAATTAATTTTGACTTTTAAGTGGTGGTTGATGGAAGGTGGTACTACAGGTAAAGGAAGTAGGGAGATATCCCAAACCTTTACCAGGTATTGATATTGATGAGTGATGAGCTTACCTGTCTCCTCACAACCTCACCACTCTCGTCCACCATGTCTAGAGTGAACTGGCAACCTTTATACACTCTGTGCGCCCTCTATGACCGGACCTCTATACCAATGCTTCGGTACGATTCAAAATGATAATAATCCTACTAGTTTGTATCTAGGAATGTTTGATCACATTACTCATAAAGGTCTCAAATATTACAGTTGTCATAATTTCGTCAACGTTTGCACCCACTGAATATTGACGAACTCGTTCACTTACTTCTTCGTAACTCAGTGCGTTAGCGTCTTCCACGGCAGTCTCTTCCCCAAGATCCTGGAGAGTGGAAGATAAACACATGTGTTAAGAGACAAATTGCTTCATCAAAGTTAGTACTATGTATGTTACAGATCATTAAAAGGCCAACTTAAATATCAGTGAATGTTTTACACTTCACTGCCACTTTTCTTTTAAGTTTCTGAGAATTAGCCCATCCATATTGCAGGGTGCACAACTCTGTGAACATATAGGTGTCTTTCCTCTGAATGGTAGATTTGGAGAGATAAAGCAAATGTGGGCAGTGACACAGAAGTGGGTTGCAAAAAGAGTGAGGGCGATGTTTAATAAATAGGATAAAGAGATGGGACAGAGCATATTTTAGGATAGACAGTTCTTGGGTTTTAGTGGCCACAGGATAAATAGTATAACAGGTAATAAACATTTCTTAAAATATCAAACTTAAATGTGGGAGACATTACTTCTAAGTCATTGTGTCCAAAATAGAATGCTGAGGTGGCTGCAACATCCTGCAGCCAGGCTGCATAGTGCTGCACAGTTTCACACAGTAGGTCTTGCCACATTACACAACACAATCTGTAAACTCATCGATACTGAGTATATTTGCTGTATTTTCTTTTACACAGTCTGATCCACCGTTTACAGCGGCCTCAACCTTCATGGTCATCTAGGGGTGGGTAATAGGTCTTTGTACCTTCAATTGGTCTTTTGGATATGTGACAATCACAGACATACTTACACAGAACACCATCTTTGATTCTAAATACTGGGCCAGTTCAAACAGTTTCTGTTTCTCGGCACGATCGCACGGCGTCTCCTTGTCGACATTTTCGGCGAACAGCGAGGCTCCGTGTTCGAGGAGAAGCTGAAAACAGAAGGAAGAGATCAAATCCACAGGTGGACAAACGGTCAGAGGTCATGATGATATGCACACAAATATTGGTCAGAGGTCACATGTACAAAAAGTGAAAGTGAGAGGCCATCTGATGTATAGTAAATTCGTAAAAAAAAATTAAAAAAATAAGTAAATTCTGAAAACAGGAATAGGATTTGAACTGCAATGAATGATACTACCTTTAATAAAGAAGCTGGTTTTTCTGTCATAACCAGATTCTCAACTCTCTGTCAAAAAAAAGAGTTTTTCAAACTTTTTCTTTTGCCCGAAGATGCACAATTAAGCAGAAGTTAGTGACAGCTTCAGCCCTAAAACTCTCTAACTTTAAAATACCAAAATAATTCAAAATTGCCCTCAGATAATGAGGTGAACTATGCACGAACAACACAAACGTACCTCAACTAACGAGGTATACCCAGATTCGGCAGCATAATGAAGAGCGGTGTTCCCTTCACAGTCCGCGGCATTGACGTCGACCTTCTCCCTCTCCCCGTTCCCCAGCGTTATCCCTTGCCACGTGAGCAGGAGCTTCAGGCATTCCAGCCGTTTCCGCTCGGGGGGTTGCGAGTAGTACTGAGAATGGACGGCTTGTGTTGCAGCGGGTTGAAGCATCTCATACATACAGAGACGATGCAGAGACGTCTGGTCTCCGTTGTTTCGTTTGTTCGGGTTTCCATTGTGTCTATGGATAAATATCCTGCAAGATTTTAAGGTAGAAAATTTCCAGGAGTGAAAAAACGGAAAGTCAAAAAGATCTGAAGAGATTCGAACCCAAGCAGGCCTCGAAAACTGGGGCTATTAACTGGTTAAATACTTGGTATTAAGAGTCTGGTTTTATGCTCTGCCTATTCAAAGAATCTGCACGCATGATTAAGGTAACTAACATTTATAAGCCCTCTATTGCTGCTTCCTATCAGCTAATATGATTGGACTGCTCTTAAAAGCCTATGCTGTACAGTTAAGACTGATGAATGGTTTGATTCAAGAAAATGCTGTTGAAAACTTGATTTTAGCCAGAAGATCTTTTTTTTTTTGATATAAGTTGTAGCACTTTTTACCAAGTGGCTAGAATTGTGAAATTCTACAGTAATCCCGCCTAAGTGAATGAGACCTGTTTCGTACCTCACGAAATGGTAGCTTCAGGAGGATGAGAGAGTGAGCATTGACCTGGTAATGAGTCAGAGAGGGGACAGTGCAACAATGTTGCTAATTGGTACACCAGGTAGATGAAAATGTGCAATTAGAGTGGGGAGACAGGTAAGAGAGGAGTAAAATCTATTCACTGTACACAAGAGCATAATCATATCAATCAAAGAAATTTGAACTAACAGATTAGCAACACAATATTTTTTTTAAATAAAACTAGAATTTTCCCCTTTTTTTCCCCCTGTTTCCTTTGTTTTTCTTCCCCCCCCCCCTTCTTTTGTTTCTTGCTACTCATGCCTTTGCTGAAAAAGATTCCAACCAGAAAACTAGAAATCAGATGCACACTTTTCATACTTTTGTAGCGACAAAGCTTACAAAGAACGGTCGCAACAACTTTGGTGATACCTTTTTCATAATCACCATGTAAACATTTGAGGCTTCTCATTATGATATCACAATATAGTTTTGGATGAGAAAATTCAATCTATCCATAGATGAAAGAATCCTCACATCCAACTCTTAAGTATTAAGCAACACCCTCCAGCATTCTCTCTTCTTTCTTTGACCGATCCACACCCCCCTCCCCTATCCACCCCACACCCATTTCCTACTTCTGATATCAGTCTTTCTCTTCCCAGAATCCCCATCACTAATGGCTACTTCCTCTTCCCAGAATCCCCATCACTAATTGGCTACAAATTTGTGTCCGTACACACATACCTGACTAGCTTTAACATCCCATAGCGGCTAGCATAGTGCAATGGTGTGTGATGGTCGTAGTTTTCACCGTACGAGGCGTTAGGATCAAACGATTTCTGGAAATCTGAATTGTGCTGGTAAATTTCCTCTGCCGCCCTCTCGTCGCCGGTCTGTAGGGCTCTTCGGAATTTTCCAGATGTCCCTCCCATCGCAGGTAGCAGCGGTCAATGGACCATAGGATGAGGATCTCTCAGGTCATTTGTCTGCTAACCTCTGACCCCGTTGGTCGTAAACCAATTCTGCAATGAAAATAAAAATATGGGGAAAATATTAGCTGACCAATTATTAGAATAATTTAGGAAAATAATGAGCATGGTGTTGTTTTCACCGTTTTTTTTTTTTTTGGGGGGAAATTTCTGTAAAAAGTATAGAGTATGAGTAAGGACTAGAGCATGAGTAAGGTCTCAAGTACAAGCGAAGACTTGAGTACGAGTATGGACTAGAGTATGAGTAAGAACTTGAGTACAAGTAAGGACTCGAGTACGAATATGGAGTACAGTATGAGTAAGGACTCGAGTGCGACTACGGACTCAAGTAAAGACTAGAGTACGAGCATGGACTTGAGTATGAGTATGGACTCGAGTATGAGTACTGACTTGAGTAAGAGTACGGACTCAAGTACAGACTCAAGTACGAGCATGGACTCGAGTATGAGTACGGACTAGAATGCGAGCATGGACTACAGTATGAGTAAGGGCTAAAGTACGAGTACGGACTCAAGCACAGACTAGAGTATGAGCATGGACTCAAGTATGAGTACCGACTCGAGTATGAATACTGACTCGAGTATGAGTACTGACTTGAGTAAGAGTACGGACTCAAGTACAGACTCAAGTACAAGTATGAGCATTGACTAGAGTATGAGTACGGACTAGAGTGCCAGAATGGACCAGAGTACGAGTACAGACTTGAGTACGAGTACACACTCGAGTACGAGTACGGACTTGAGTAAGACAAATCTGCTTAACAGAATAAAACTAACCACCCCAGAGGCCCAGAATTATTGTTCAAGGCATGTGAAACAACACAGGCAATCCATCTCCCCTCATTAAATGATATATACTGCAGAAAGGTACCTATCTCGTCAGATATTAACATTCTGGTATGATATGCATTACAAAGTAACTTGATTCTGTAAACCTTTGAAAAGATTCCAAATTTGTGTTAAAATGTTGAATTGGAATCCCCCCGACGTGTAAGTTGTGATCCATAAGCCCTTGCGGGCTTCCCCCACATTTGTGGTCGCTTAAGCGTCGTAAAAGTAACTGCGGATTATTATTATTATTATATTGGTAAATTGTCACCAAAACAATACTAAACTGATTGGTGTCTAGTAACTAATTGATACAATTAGTCCCAATATTGACTACTTCTTGGAACTCACGCAAACGATCTTTTTAACTTGGTTATATTAAGGAAGGCAGAACTAGTTGCCAACAATATAACAAAGCAGATCTCGTGTACACAACAAAAGAAGTCGACTATAATTACATGAGTTGTAGGTATTCATTCAATTAACATCCAAGGCTTTCTTTATAAAATTTACAAGGGATTTCCCCCAAATTATTTAAGTATTCCTGAAAATGAAAATGTTTAGTGGTTACGATGACCAAACATATTCATTGTGTGGTAAGCCATACTGTACATGTTTAATATTCATGGACTTGTGCATACCTGAAAATGAAGATTATCTATTGACTAATGCTGTAACATATAAAGAAAGGTTTCAGGAATCAGTGAATATCATGTTGACAAAGCATCAACCATTTCATTTTCACTGGTAAGGATTTTACATTATTGAATTTTATTCCCAATTCCTAATGCAAAACTGCCTTGAAGATTTGTTAACAGACGGAGAGCTCTAATTGAGATCAGGTGCGTAGCCAGGAATTTGCCAAGGGAAGGGCGGACCTGTAGGCAAACTATCAGAGCCGTAGATTTTTCATTGATAACTATCTAAAGCGTAGCGCCACCATGAGTTGGGGCTACGCGTACAAGAAAATTTTGGCTGAAAATGCCTCTCAGATCGCTGGAAATGGCACTTTCCAGGCCTTGTAAGTTGAATCTAAGCTAGAAATTACTAGCGATATCATAAAAACATACCAAAAAAATATGCTCAAGGGGGGGGCAGTCGCCCC
>JAIPMN010003141.1:0-10116 GCA_020650975.1 Apostichopus californicus | reverse complement strand
CGCCCCCTTCGCCCCCCCCCCCCCCCTTGGCTACATGCCTGAATGAGATTGTAAAATATCTTGACAAGCTGCAAGTCATCTGTATGAATTGCCAGTCTGAGACCAATTGAGATTATAACCTTTTGACCCCTTGAGCTAATTTTGTTACCATTTGAGATTAAAACCTGTTGAGCCCTTGATGCTCAGAGCGTGAAAGTGGGTATGGGCCATGTGAATGTGCTTAACGGTAGTCAGTATAGGCCCCAAATTACAGTATGCTATTATTGCTAGAAGTTTACAAAAATTACTTTTCTGGAGGTCTTTACTCTCCAAATTGTTCTCAGACATTTTTAAGAAACCCACAAGATGACTGAATGTCCCAGCGAGGAAATTTCCTTAAAGGTTGTAATAAAATATGGTTTGAGAATTTTGACCACAGGTGACCATATCTGAATATCTAGCATATTTGGGGCCAAACCAGCATACCTTTAAAAGCGTCAACTTTCCTCGAACATTCCTGGATGACTGTACATGTTCTGTTAAAGACTTATAGAGCCTCTTCACAAAACTAAACTGAACTTGACCAAACTATGTTCACTAAAAGAAAATCATACCATTGGAGAATTGACAGATTAATTGTGGCTTTATTTCTGGAGTTATCATATTTAAAAGGTTTTCGGACTTTGACACCTGTTGACCTCTTTTGACCTGTACCAATTTCAATCGTGGGGTATACATATCTACCGAATATGACCTTGATTCAACTTGTGGTTGATGAGATATAGTTTTTACAAGCTATTTCTGACTATTTCCCATTTTGCACCACTAACTCATGAATATTGATGAGGTCAAAGAGCATATACTCTATATATTTCAAAGAGCATATACTTACTACAGTATTAGTTACATCACCATTCAGGCTCGAACTAAATTGGACACACGGTTGAACAGATATTGACATTTTAAGAATTTATGTTCAGTCCAGCCCACTCATTAATATTCATGAGATGGAAACCAAAAACACTACGGCACATCTTAACATCATGGGGCATCAACGTATCCAGTATGAGTTTGATTCAACTGGTTGGTCTTGAGATACCATGTTTACAAGCTTTTCAATGTGATAACTCTAGCCACGCCCATTCATGAATAATAATGAGAATGAATTTCTTGATTATATATTACCACATACCTATCATGAACTGACACCGCCATACCAAGTATGAACTAACTCAGACATACAGTTGAAAGACATATTGCCGTTATAATAATTTTCATTTAAGGGCCCCACCCACTCATCAATATGCATAAGATGGGGGGGGACCACAAACAGTAGGGCACATCTGCACATCATGGAGATTCTACAGGTACTTGCCAAGTACAGTATGACATTGACTCAACTTGTGCTTCTTGAGATATTGTGTATACAAGTTGGCAGTCACATACACACACGCACGCACACATACAAACATGCCAGCAAGATTACAAAGTTTACTGAGTCTTCGGCATCCAAACCAAAAAGAACAAAAGCAGCTTGGTATTAAGAGAGCACAGGAAACTTGAATGAAATCCATCCATGCATAGTCATTACTTAAAGAAAAGAAACAGTTAATATACACTGTGCACCCAAGTGTTTCATACAAAATATGGAGATATTGAAACTTATTATTTCATTCTCATGACTTATAAATTGCCGATTCCTGTAAAAGGGTATCTGTATAGATACTGTACGCATAAAAAAGTTCCAGACATTTTATTGGACCAACAAAACTATGTTTCTTTTGTTTTTCTTAATCTAAAGTCATGATAATTTCCACTAAATTATTCAGACAAAAAGTAAATATTTTACATATCAACTAATTAATATAATAATATATTTACCTTTATTCCTTTAAATATGATTAAATGACAGTTAAATCAGTTGGATATATGGTTAGAGTGTGTTATTTTATTACCATAACAGATGATAAAACTGTCAGGAAGAATATGATAGACAACATCCACAGGAAATGTTCATGCTGGAGACGGATATAGAGAAAGAACTGCAAAATATTTTGTTCATTAAAACTGTGATAAAGATATGCCATGCAATATTACTTCATGTTTGTTCAAATTTTATAGCCTAATGTTATATCTACCTTATATAATTCCACATGTACCACAGCAGCCTAACATGATCAGAATCAAAGCTAAACTTGTGACTTACACGCTAATTGCAAGCAGGGAAAACGCTACTCTGCAAACACAACTATACCATTTTGAAACATAGACAAAATTGGTCATCTATGAAAAATAATAATGCTCTGTACAGTAGGTACTACAGAAAGTCAATCTTGTGAGAAAATTGGGAGTTATAGTAATACTTGAGCCATGCAAAAACAACCAGCAACTTAAAATGGTTTTACGGAATACACTGCAAACTTTCCAATCCAGGAAATTACATTGCATGGGTTAGACTCTTTTAAGTATGTAGAAATTATCTGAGAATACTATCCTTACAAAAATTTATAAAGTTCAGTATTTAGAATTCTGGGAATTTACTGACTGGCAGGGAATTTGATTCTTGTCGATGTCTTTAGCTATTAATATAAAAATAATAGCTAAATAACTGCAGTACTGATTATAGATCGAGAGGGAGATTGATCGGGGTTCGTCGTGGGAATGAATTTTATCATCGACAGATCTGGTTTATCCATGATCTGTCTCTGTATGGTTGTCAGGTTGCCTCTCATCATGATCCAGGGACTATCGAAATCATCAGACCCTCCACCCTTACCTCTCCCCCCCCCCAACCCTGTCCCAATCTCCACCTCCTCCCACAGGAGTAACAAAGTACAGTGTATTTACTTTGTCTATCACAAAATGTTCTCTCTTTGAAACACTGAATGTACCTGTAGCATTTGTACAGAATTCTATTAACGCTTTATTCAGTTCTTCAAAATGTTGTTGATATATACTGTTGCATACACACAGTACATGTGATATACACGAGTCCACTCGTACTGTACCTCTAGTACTTACATAGTCTGTATGTTTAAACTCCAACATTAAACTGATGACAAGTTGGTTTCATTTTCTATCTTTTTCAATGTTTAGCGGGTTTTAATTGCTATAGTTTGCAAAAAAGTGCAGACATTTTGTACAAGGAATACAAGTGGCAGTTGAGGTGGTGAAGGCATGTGGGGGGGTGGGGGAAAATATTCATTGCATGTTTTCAGGCTATTTTTTCAGTTCGTACATATAATTTGTAAAGCTCTTTTCCATAAAAAGTGTTAAGTGGTACGAATGAGTGGTGAGCTTGAAGCTTCATATATGAAATCATTAAATGTATGGGGATTTTTTTTTTTTTTTTTTTTCTTGAAAATTTCAAATAATTGAATTATATAACTGGAAAAATCCTAAATTTTGTAAATGGGTTTTGCAAAAGGTTTTATCTTATTCAAGCTTTACAATGACCTGAAAGTAGGAACTGTAACCCAATCCAAGGTAAAAAACATCACCGGGAAAATTGAAGGAAAACAATGTAACTATCCATATTGTGGAAGCTCACATCAAGTTCCCTGTAGGTACGACGTGTGAAAATTTCATCCAGCTTTGTCACGTAACCTGAAACAAAGAGGGGTGGTATGCAGGGATTTACCCAGCCAGCCGTGCAGCTGTGCTTTGCACGGCCAGTTCTGCAAAATCACGGCCTCAATTATGTAGTGTGCATTCTGAATATGTATAATAGCCGTGTATCTAATTCATGTCAGACTTTTTCTACAAATGAAATTAAAATGTTACAATGTCTTAGCAAAAATCTCCAAAAATCGCAAGTTGTGGTACATTTCTGTATTTTGTCATCATTCGCAACGGCTCACATTGAAAACCATGTAGGCCCGATTGTATGCAAGTTTCACCAAGATACAGTAGATAAGTTCCTCTTTCACAGTTCGACCAAAACTGTCAATTCAACTTTAAAACTATTCTAACTGTTCAGACTTTCCAACACCACCCAACAGTCCTAGCTTTTTGGACGAAACAAAAATCAAAGGGAACTTTACCAGACTGACTCTACTAAAAACATGAAATCTGTTTTTATATGAAAGCCATCCAGCTACTGTAGGGTGAGTAGAAAACGACTACAAATGAAGGAACAGCTGGTGTCTGAACCTCAGGTTTGATAAGATCCTTTAAAGTTGAAAAAACATTTCAAGGAAACCATTTACCTCACTGACTGATTATAATGTATTTTTATACTGGAAATAAATAAATTTAAAAAAAAAAATGATCATAAAATTTAAAAAATGTAAAAATAAATTATAAAAATGAAAATATCTACTGAAACATCGAATCTGTTTATATATGAAAACCAACCAGCTACTTCAATGTGAGTAGAAAACAGACCAACGAACAAACTACAAATGAAGGGACAGCTGGTGTCTGAACCTTGGTATGATAAGATCCTTTAAAACTGAAAAACAAAAAAAACATTTCACAGGGAACAGCTGTGCAGTTGTCTCTATAGTCATACATCAGCGAGGCTAAGAGCTTTTGCAAGATCACGCAAGCACGACACTTCACATCAATTTGATAGTAAACGTATTATAAAGATTCTCGCACTTGTATACCGTGCAGATATTAACATGTATTTTGATATGTATGAATTATTATTACCAGCACTTTGTTGTAAAATGGTTTTACATTGTTCACATGTGCATTATCTGGGGTATAGTAGTTTTATATTCCCATCTTCAAAGTTAATGGCTGTCTGAAACTTTCTCAAGTGTTATATTTGTATTTTTTGGGTATTGTCTTTGTTACAATGGTTAAATTGAAAACATCCGGTTATCAGCAACTTTTTTTTACAGATGTAACAATCAGCTTTAATTATACAAAGCAGACGATTGATAGATCTTTTGTTAAACTACCATGTATGGAATATATTTTCTTCCCCCCTTGTTTTTTAAGGGGGGGGGAGAAGGGTGAAAAGGATTGTGTTAAAAGCAGCAAGTTGGACTTATTTTGAAATCTATCCCTTCTGCCACACAGATTTAAACAAACAAGAAATAAACATTACTGTATAGCACATGTATTCCTTGGGTATTTACAAGCAATGATACTTACCTGTCTCTCCTATACTATGGCACTTTCCCCATCTACCTAACCTAAAACAATAATTGATGCAAGATTATCACCAGAATAGGCTTCTATACTTTGCTAAATGGTAGATTCGGAAAGGGAGGTGATGGGTGATGACCTGGAGGGCCAAGGGGGGGGGGGGCAGTGCTAAAATATTACCAGGTATTAGGCTTTTTAAATGGGGGAGGTGAGTAGTAGAGTCGTGACAGGTAAGGCATAGCATATTCCATATTTCATCTACCCCGAGAAATGTAATTAAATCCTTAGGTATATATTGTACTCTACACTCACAAGATTCAATACACAAATACAAGGGATTCTGAATGCAATTTCATCATTTTTAAAAAAAATCACAAATTGTTGAATACTATCTGAAAGAAAATATAAACTACAAATCATTGTTACAAATCAGACTGAATTTATTCGTACAAATATATATACCACATTTGTAGTGAATGGAGCTCGAATGTTGAAACCGGAACTTAAATACAGAGACTCGCAATGCAACAGGTTTTTCCATTGTGTAGTTTTAACGACATTATGAATATAATTCAACTTGTTGAAAAGACACAATGCTACATAGACACTGCCCCACTTAAAATCTTATTCTCCTTGTGTCATAGCAACGCCTGGTTAAAACCGAAACCTCGGTACGGTACTTGGGAAAAAACACCTTTCGTGGTAGACAGTAGGCTGCTCTTCGATAGACCATGCACGGTTGGGTTAATGTAATAAATGCTGCTCCGTGAAACGAATATTAATTATGCAAACAAAGACCAGCAGTTCAAACATGGAATCAACTAAGTTATAACTGCGCTGCGGAGTCTATACTGTATGTAAACTAAAGCCATACGAGCAGTCCAATACAAAGAGATAATAATTACCTTGAAAAATAAAAGTCTGCATAACAAACCCGCATCGGGCGATTCGACGAGCTAGTTACATTTTACACACTCTTTATTAAAAAGTGTAGGCTTATATGGAAAAACAATACAACTATATCTTATTTTTGGGCAACAAAGAGTTTGTTTTCCCCACTTGTATCAAAGCATGTAAAAATAGCAAAAAGAAGGAATATTATTAAAGAAACAAAAAAATGATGAAAAATATCAAGAGATAGATAAAATGCTACTTGCTCAGTGACTTAAATTTTAGACTTGTTTAAGTCTTCAGCGATGTACTGGCCGTACTGTGTACTGTTTATCAAAGAACATAATAATCCAAAGTGACATATCTAAAATATTCTACACCTGTTTTGGATGTGACCAATCGTACTGTAAGCATCTCTACCAGATATAGACAAATCACAATGATGGATTGCTTTAAAATTGTTTTCTTTCAAAGTCATTACTATCACTAAATAAAGATGACAGAAAATTTCAAAACCTTTCTGCTTTTATCACTAACGAGCATCAAGCTTACTGTATCCAGTACCCTCACAAATTTATAACACTATATAACACTCCAAGCCAAGAACCATCTGGCAAAGCACCATTCTTTAAGCTTACAGTTCATTCTTAGTAACCGTTCATTTCTAATCTACCACCATCTTATAAATTCTACCAACCAAATTACTTACTGCAGATTCCTATATTTAGAAACATTCACATAGTGTACTGTAGCTGAATAAATGCAGATATCTGGACACTGGAGCAGGTTTCGAGTCCGATTTATCTCAGGAAGAGTCCGGTATAGTATTTTGTCGCAGAATTGTTAATAAATTTCCATTTTCAATTCAAATAACGACCATGTACACTTTCAAACTTTGACAAGCATTCTACAAACACAACCTACGAAAAAAAATAAAAAAAGTCCTTTCAAATACTGAGACATCATGAAATGTGTCATTTAACCCCTTTAAACATCTGGGATTAATCTAGAGATCGATCAAATTTTTTTTTCTTGAAATCTCTCCTACATGATACTGTAATAATTGGAAGACAATTACTGATGACCTTTGACCTTGGACTAGTGTGAATACCCTGGCCATAGATTATCAAAATACAACTTTGTTGAACTCCAAAACCTTTTCTCTCTCATAACTGCACGTATCTTGTCACTATTAGTTCTATTAGAACCATTCTCTTGGAAGTATGCAGGCTAACAATCAGCCAGTACAGAGCACCCCACGACACTTGAGCGGAGGGAGAGAGGGGGGTGGGGTGGAGGACCAGGGGAGCCATGGCTCCAAATAATTTTCACTGCAACGATATTTACATGGATGGGTAGTGATGCTGCTACAAGAATTATTTTTACCACTCACCCACCCCAATCACAAACCTTTGTCGGGGTCCTAGCATTAATAATGAATTTACTTTAAAAAAATTTTACTTGTGGAATATTCAGTTTATTCTTTCGTGATTGGATCATGAAAATATTCTGCTTCTAGCATTTAAAGTTTTAAACCTTCTTGGGATGTTAAGAAAATTTCAATGAGTACATGTACACGGTATGTCATGGATGTACTGTACATGTGCAAATTGAAATCAAGTCTTAACTTAAAGTTCACATTAAAAAGTTGATTTTCATTTCTCCATGGCCTCTTCTTCCCCCACCCCCACCCCCCCACCCTTTGATTGGTCTAATAGGTCAGTTTCTGACATATTTGGAACAAGAGTCTTCCTTCGCTAATGTCACTCACCCTTCCTTCGTATTCTAATCATTTCGGCTCCACCCGTCCGTCCGTTCTCCTTTCGTCTTCCTGATTACAGAGTAACCGACCAAAGAGCAGTGGAAGAAAATTTCTCAGCTTTGTGATAGAGTATTTTGACATGTATTGAAAGGTTGTCAATGAAACCACTCCTTCCGTATTATGAAATCTATGAAGCATCTAATGTTTTAAGAGTCTGAACTATCTAAAACTTGGTTCCAGAAATCAGGCAGATATTTCAAACCAATTAGTAACAAATTAACTTGTAAGAAACAGGTGAAAATTGTTATGCAAGAGTTGCTGACAGAAACGTGTAGTATCTTCCTAATTGGTAGATTCGGAATGAAGTGTAAGTGGGCAGTGCCCAGGGAGCGAGGGCGCTGTGCTAAAATGTTCCAATTTGTAGTTAGTTAGTTAGATGGGAAAGTGCAGATGTGGAGTGGAAGACAGGTGACAGAGGAGCGAAGTATATTTGTAACAAACTACCAGATAAAACTACGTACCCAGGTACAGTGTGTGTTCATCCCTCCAACACTCTCATACATACTACACAGTCACGTACTGTATACAGTGTTTATTACTATTATATTTTTATCTTCATTTTTATTAATATTTATTATGTATACAGTATTTATATGGTAATGCTATCTCTTCTTCTACTATTTGCTCTCGAGTCATTTCGTACAGAGATACCGAATTGTACGTCAAAAGGTTTTCGAGATGTTGAAATCTTCTTAATTCCTTCCTAAATCACTTCTAATGAAAGGATCACAGCTCTTTAAGCTGAAGTGGGATCAGGTAGGGGTTTTTATTTTCGTTTTGAGAGGCATTTAAAGTTGAGAAGTTATAACATTTTAAAAAGGAATCTTGTTGATGTCTATCTGTCCTTTTACTGAAAGTCAAATCTTTAAGTTCTGTTTATGCCATGATTGTAATTTTACCGTCAATTTGAAGGTATTAATTATTCATACCCTAATACACTATTTCAACATTCATAATACTGTCTGTAAGTTACCTTCGTATAAAAAACAAGGCCTATAAAATGTGCAAAACGTTTTGAAAAGGAATCTTAGAGATGTCTATCTGAGCTTTTACTTAAAGTCGAATATTTAAGTACTTGTTTATGCCATGATTGTAAAAAGAAAATTCTTAAAAATGAAAAAAAAAAAAATTTTACCATCAATTTGAAGGTATTAATTATTCATACCCTAAAACACCATTACAACGTTCATAATACTGTCTGTAAGTTACCTTCGTATAAAAAACAAGGCGTATAAAATGTAAAAAATGCGCAAAACGTATAAAATTTTAAAAAGGAATCTTAGATATGTCTATCTGAGCTTTTACTTAAAGTTGAATCTTTAAGTACTTGTTTATGCCATGATTGTAAAAAGAAAATTCTTAAAAATGAAAAAAAAAGAAAGTTTTACCATCAATTTGAAGGTATTAATTATTCATACCCTAATACACCATTACAACATTCATAATACTGTCTGTAAGTTACTTTCGTATGAAAAACAAGGCGAATGACAAATATTTGCACATCGGACCAACTCAAGGGCTGTACACTTGCTGTTACCATAGCAACATATATTTAGGACAACCTACATTTTGGAGGGACTGCTTTGCCATTTAAGCTAAAACGAATGTTTACTGCGTATAAATCATAATTTAGGGCATTCTTCCGGCGTTGACAGGTACCATCAAATTTGTTTTCTGTTTATTTAAAACATGAATCATGTGCATTTTTTTTTTCCGCAGGCTCTTCAAATGAAAGATCCATCTAGCCAAAACAATATTCCTACAGCACACCATAAAACATGTTTCCTTTTCTATATATGTAAATATTATGGTAATTTACATAGAAACAAACAAAACTTCAGATTTATTGTGGTGATCAATCTGTTAATGAAGGATCGAAATGTCAACAAGGAATAATACGACAAAATGACGAACTGTGCAACAGACTCGGTATAGTTAATATATAATCATGTGCATAATGTACAGATGTGCAAATACATATATCAGGCCTCGACAAATTTTTTAAAAACTACTCGCCAACTGGCGACCAAGTCTAAAATTCTACTCGCCAAAACGTTAAATTTACTCGCCATTTTTTCTCGCAAAGTGTTTGTGTGATATAAGCCTAGGCAGTATGACCTAACTTATGGATATCGCGGTTTAGTGTTACTGTTAGTTGTTTACAGCAAAAACGATCTATTTAAATTGTGCTTCGTCAAACTCAAAAGTGTATATATATATATGATATTCATGCGTTACCCCTGTTTAAGTTGTCGTTACGCATTTATTTAAGTTTGTAGTTTTCCAGTTTGGTTACACCATGAAGGTTTTTACCTCCATGTTAG
>JAIPMN010003140.1:0-15041 GCA_020650975.1 Apostichopus californicus | reverse complement strand
AAAAAAAAAAAAAAAAAAAAAAAAAAAACGAAAAAAGATGATGGATGCAAAGTCTCGTCTAAAATGAGGTAAAGAAATATCTTGAGCATTAATGAATATTTTTTTCCCCTTCACCTTAGAATAATTTTTATCCTGCCTGTTTAAATATTTATTTGGAGTAACTGATATCACTCAATAACAGAACATTTGACCTCCTTTCTTATTTGTACAACTTTCCACTTCGAGATCGAGGTCAATGTCGGTGATTTTTCCGAGTTGCTGTTAAATCGGAATTGTGGAGATCTTCACAGACTTGTGCTATTTATAATGACTCTGCGTCAAGACTCACTACACAAAATGAGGCTACTTTACAGACCATTGTCCCCCCCCCCCCCATCGATATACATGAGAATCATTTTACTGTTAAAATACTAAATCTTCTCCCATCCTCCCCCCTCTCCTTTCTTGACCTCTATGGAAAGGTTATGTCTGTTTGTTTCTTTGTTTGTTTAATCTGCTTTTAATCCTCTAACAACACTTGACAGCATATCTTAGAATAATATATAGAAAGTTGTCTTCTTTTTACGAGAAATACTAGTTGGTGACTAAACATGAATGATATATAAAATTCATCTCCAGGTTGAACTGGCAAACTTTTTTATAATTTAGTCGATATAATAGCTTAACCGTGAGGTAAAGAACTTCAACATGTAGTAAACCCTTTCAAGATGAGGTAGAACCACTACATTAATCTCCACAAAATTACTTGTGCTATTATTATAGTGACTGTGAGTCAATACCAGGTTAATGAAGGTGGGCTGAAGGATTTGTTTTTTGCAGAATATCATAATTTTCCATGGACAGATTTCCTTTTGCATGGACCCAATCTTTCGTGCAGAAAGGCATTTTTTTCCCTCTGTGGAACAATAAGTCTTTTCCCTCTTTTGGCAATGATAGCACATAACCTGGTCGGTCACTCCTGGAAGCGGTCAAATCCTCGCACAATAACACATATACCGAAGTAGGGGTTATAGGTCAGTTTCGATACCTGGCACACGAGAAGTATGAGCTTTCATCTTTATTTCTGCTTTGGCTAAGATTGACTGGCAGAGCAGAGGGTTTCAATCGTTCGCACAGCAATTCGGCTTTGTAGGAATCCTGAAAGTAAATCTCTATCAACTTTTGGCAAAGATACTGCAGTTTCAATTGTCAAGAGAGACCATGAATAAAACTGAAGGTACTAACCATAAATCAGTGATTTACTGAGCTGCACTATGCATTTCTAATGATTCTCAGGAATTCTGTGCCGTTGCCATAGATGACTCATTGGACCAATTAATTACCGAAGAGACCTTCGGGTCGTTATTCAGTCAAGCAGTGGCAAGAGTGATTAGAGGTGTACGACCCGAAGACAAGACAGGATTTGGTTTGTACAAGCCTTTGTCTTGTACAAGCCTTGTTTTTGTACAAGCCTTGTTTTGTACAAGCCCTGTTTTGTACAAGCCTTGTTTTGTAAAAGCCTTGTTTTGTACTTTGGGTAACCACGAGGTACATCTCTAGACCTTGATGTCTTCCAGCGGGTAAAGGGTTGCCAACGTCTTCTTGATGCGGAGGGCAGTCAGACGAGCTCCACCATTGGCATACCAGCACTCTTTCATGATCTTAGCCATAACTCGAAGTTCCTGACAAAAAAACAGTACGAAAAGTGGATCCAGATATGAGATTGTGTCTAACTTGTCAGTCACATGGTAGTAGGCAGTTAAGGAAGTATATCTACCCCCTCCCCAACCCCCCCCCCCACCCCACCTTCCTGCACTGCCCTCCCAACACCTTCTGGAACTTGTCTACATGTTTGTGCAACTGGTAGCCGCACCAGAGGATACGAAAACCTCCAGGCTAATAAATAATGTCCATCGTGAATACGTTTCGGACAACCAGTGATTTTATCGGGAGGTGACATCTTCAATGCTTTGAAAATGATAAGACTCCTAAAACATGAATTGGGGTCAACCTGGTTTTCTCTGTTAAGTTAAGTAATACATGCAACATTCCAAGCTTCTTACTTCAAATTTCTACATTTGGTACGGTTGGAATCACACATGAACGGGGATAACGTTAACAACGCAAGGAAAGTGGAACCAAGAAATATGAGGTAAAAGAGTAAAAATAAATAGAATGGCAATTACAAGGAAGGAAGAATTAAACAAAATCAAAAGCGGAATGAAACAAAAGCAAGGCAGAAGCAACAGAAGAAATCAGGAAAGCCAAGGTTTTCAGACTTTGACCTCTGTAGACCACAAAATGACCTTTGACCACCACAACCACCAAATCTAGCGAGGAGCGTCAACATACGAAATATGAAGTTCAAACCAGACTTTGACCTCTGTTGACCTCAAACAAGCCTTGACCTCCACCAAAGTTCAACAGGGATTCTTCTTGTACTCACCAAGAAGCATCTACATACCATGCGAATGAACTTTGGGCAAGATGAACTTCTGAAAATTATTGTGTTTACTAGCTAGGACGTCACACATAACACACGCCATTCGGCAAGGACTACACCAAAAAAATAAGTGGAATTACAGGTCAGAGCTAGATATAATAATTAAAGACAGAGACTGTTTCCCGATGTCCAATGTAGCACAACTAACGGTCACTCAGTTTGGCATTTAATAAAAGGGTTTAAAACGGGTAAAGAACTGAGCTCACCTCATAGCTATTCCACCGATTGGGTATGGAAGGCCGTCGGTTTTCCATGCATACCACGCGCCTCATTTCGTCCAGGGACGGATCAGCGGGTACCATGTCGTAGTATGGCAGGTAGTAATCTTCGTAAATACCTGAGAGAGATAGACGAGAGTAACAATTCCACAGATAATAAGAACATCAGAGCTTCTACCGTTTGTTATATTATAGCTTAGACCTTTTAAAAGTGTGTGTGTAAACAGGTTCTTCATCAAGAACTAAATTTTCTTACAGATTTGTTTAAGTCTGCGAATAAATGTGATAAACGTAGCGTGTGTATGACTATGGCTAAGGGACAGGGACTACTGAGGTTTCAAAATATCTCCTGAAAACTTGAGCAGAGTGCCAGAGTTAGACCACAACATTTGACCTAGCCGTACTCGGTGAAATGTCTTCAAAAACCAGGAAAAAATTCCATAGAATACGTATATAAATATCTGTATCCTGGGTTCTCAATAGGCGGCCCCCATGGGCCATATTCCGCCTGTGAAATAAAGTTCCATTCGGTCCCGCCAGTAAGAAAAAGGATAATAGCCTTAATTACGTTAAGGTCAGTCCCAACAAACAGAACTTGACAGTTTAACAAGCACTTCCTGCCCACCGGCAGGAGAGCTTTGAAACATGAGATGTGATTTGCAATTGTATGATATTTTGTGTGGGATGCCACTTCCAAGCAACAGTTTTTTTATTTTTATTCTTTTCAAGGGTGCAACCCAAACTGTCTAGGCCGTTGTACACTTGGTCAAATCAGGGCTTTACTGCCATGGTGAGGAATCTGTCTGTTAGTGGCAGGTTAGGCCATATCACTGTCACATTAGCACAGTCTGTTACATAGTTGTTCAGTCAAGTGTGTTAGTAGCTCATATATGTTGGTAATTGACGCTACTTCAGAAGTGGCGTCGTTGGCTAATTCCTGGTCCTGGAAAATAAGTACCACATCATAATTGATGTGATTAATGAATTAATAATTAATTGATGTGGCCGTACGGGAACCTGTCAGGGCTGAAGTGGACCCTTGAGGTGAATTAAAAGGGTGAAAGGGAAGAAATGAAAGTGCCTACCACCGACATAGCATCTCCTTCCGATTTCCCAGAGGATCAAGCCGAGAGAATAAATATCTGCCCGCTTGAAGGAATCAAAGTGGCTCCTGTTCAGGGTGTCGTTGAGGACCTCGGGTGCCATGTACCTCTTTGTCCCGATTCGGTTGTTCTGGGCGATGTCTACGGTGTCCGTGGCCGAAATGTGCCTGACGGCGAGCCCGAGGTCAGCGATCGCACACTGACCGTTCCTCTTGACCAGGACGTTTTTGCTCTTCAGGTCTCTGTGAGCGATGGCAGGCTTCCCTGGGGGTGGGGAACATGCAAAGGCAGGGTGGTTATTCTGGATTATTACTGAACAGTACAATGCTGCTCAGAAGAAACATTGATAAGCCTTGCGGGAGGTGTGTTGGCGGCGTTATTCGTAAATTTTACTTTAAAAAAAAAAAATTATAAAAAGGGAAAACCATCTCCAGCCTGCTTTACTATCGGGTATTCAAAAATCCCACATTTTCGGGGAAACTTTTATGAAACAAACCCAATCAGCGCGATTTATCCATGGCTTTTGTTGCCAACCATACTTCTTTACGTTACTCTGTAAAAAAGTGTGTAAAGGTAAATAGGTCACTTAAAGGGCGTCAACAGTTACACATGTATGAATCCATGAATTTATGAAAGCCAACCCGTAAAAGACAAACTTTTTGTCCAAAACAGTCACAATTTCAGCAAAAGGCACTTCTCATAATTCAGAAACAAGTCCCTTAGTCCACACAAATCTACTTTCCTGGAGGAAAATGTTAAAGGTCTAAAGAGACCTACGAACAACATTGTCCTAATCAGTCTAATTGGCATTAGAAATTATGAAAATAGCTGCAACTCCCATCAAAGATTGACCATTATTTTATAATATCTCTTACTAAAAGTTTTAAGAGGGAGAATATACATATAATTATATTCATATAATAAAATAAAATTAAAATAAAATAAAAAGTATGTCGGTAAAATTCAAAATAACTCACAATATAGAAATTACACCTGGCTAATGTTACCATGAACACATTTAATTTTTTTTTTTTACCTTGCATGCCAACAATCTCCATATGCAAATGAGCCAATCCTGTTGCTAAGGACAGAGCAAGGGTCAACATGCCCTGAATATCCACAGTGTTACAATCCAGGAAGTCGAAGAGTGACCCTCGTTCGTGGTAGTCGGTGATTAGCAATAACTGTGTGCATAGGCCATTATCTGGAAATTTGGAAAAAAATATTTGCAAGAAGCTATGAAAAATGGAAGCCCTATTGTGCATCCCACCGGAAGCACAGTTTGGTCACCCAAATAACTAGCTTATTTTTCACTGCCAACGCTGCCAAGAATTTGGTCTCTGATCAACTTACCCCCCCCCCACCTCCCTCCCCACCTTCAGAGCTGTGGGTACAGAATCGATATAATAGACTATCACTTCGGCTCAAAGATTTAGATGCCAACTAGAGCAGTAGCTAAATGAGCTCCAAAGTTGCGTGAGCCTACGGTTAATAAAAAAAAACCTGACGACCAATTTGAAATTTCACGGACTCTCTTGGCATATTAAAAACAAACACACTGATGCAACCCCCCCCCCCAATCCCCTGCTACTAACCAAATTTCATACTCATATCTAAGTATGGCGACAGAAGTCAATATGCTGCAAAGAATGAAGCAACCCTTCGTTCAATTCGACTTAATTTCAAACTTTTTTTCCCCCGGTCTGCGCCCAAATACCTTTGTTGTCAGCTGCGATGAAGCCAAGGATGTTAGCGTGTCTCAACATCACCGTTTGATAGATTTCAGTTTCTCTGAACCAGGATCTCTCTTCCCTGGATGAAAAGATCTTGACGGCTACAAACTCCCCTCTCCAACGCCCCTTGTAGACCTCGCCGTATCGCCCCTTTCCGATCGTATCCAGCAGGATGATCTGTCTGGCTATGGTTCTCTGCACCAGCAGAGGCAAACCTTGACAAGAGAGAGAGAGAGGAAAGAGTGTGTAAAAGTAAGTTGGCCTGACGTTTCAATCCTAGCAGGATCTTCTTCAAAGGCTAAATGACAAGTAACAGTAACAGAAGGGACAAGAACACGCACAGAATACAGACAGGTTAATGAGCATGGTGAACACAAAGAGATAGCTGTAAGGGGATTAGTAGACAAGGGATGGAGAGAAGAAAGAAAGAAGCAGGGGAAGAGGGGAGGTAGGAGATTAACAGTGGAGGGACAAAGAGAGGATTAAGGGAAGAGGAAAGAGAAAATTGTGCTTAAAAAGTCTCTAAAAGTTTAGCTTGGCATCTTCCGTACAAAATATTCTTGTCAATATCGCTCGTCCAAAGAGAAAGAAAAGGTCCAAGCAAACAGTGGAGGGATGTTTAACGCTTTTATTCTGGATATTTTTAAGAGATTATCTCGGACATGGCACACATTTCAAACTACCGAATCGAACGGTAGGGATTATACACATCTGGTCGTGGACCTAGTTTCTCTTGCACAGAGCCGACTGTTTTTATTACGACTGGCGACTAACACTGTTATCAAACTTTTCTGCGGTAAAAATGAGAAGGCAGAAGAAGACCCAAGAGTAGACCGCTCAGCAATTTTTGGACACGCACTCGGGGTAACTTAGGAATGAAAGAAGCTGTAGGTACAGAGCAATTATTCCATACCTGATCCGGACCCGGTGCCTTCTTTACTGATCTCTATCATTTCGTCGATTCCGTTACCGGGAGGTTCGATGAAGGGCCCCCCGTTCCCTATCGGCAGGACGTACTCTGGCACCTTGGACGTGCACCTCTGTTGTAGGATGACGAAGAGAGTCACTACAATGCATACGATGCACACTGGACTGGCTATCAACGTTGCCATGTGGATAACAGGACCTATGCCTGGGCCTTCTGGGTCAGGACTGTAGTCTGAAGGAAGGAAGAAAATTTTGAATAAACATTCAAATCTGATGCCTCGCATGAAACAACATTGACGGTTAGGGTTCTCTGCTAAAAAAAAATCTGGATTCCGGCCTATTAACAAAGATGGCGTCCCAGAGGCAGTCTGAAGTAACCCCAATGATCACTTCCATCACGGAGGAGATGAGAGCTGCATCTCCATGGATTGCCCTCTTGTCTCTTTCTGTTGTTATGTATGTCATATGTGTGAAGTGAGACAGTCAGAACAAATGATTTCAATCACGATGACAGAAGGAGCGAGAACATTTGGCGAGCGGATGCAATGTTATCAAAACAAAAAGCCCAGGACGGACACCCAATGTTGTAAAAATATCGAGGAACACCGACAAACTAAAGATGAATAGAGTCACTGTCACATGTTTCATTCTACAGTAAACCCCCATCTTCACTGAAGATTGATTTTGTTGCAATTTTTGGCAAACTGCCAAAAATATGTAATAGTCTGACCTATGTCTGTTGTGTTGAGAGAAAAAGGTGCATATGTGAAATTTCTAACAATGTTACCCGCTGTGGTTATCTCCCCTCCCCCCCCTGGGTACCATAGCACTCTTCTGACCAATGAGTATGTCAAATAGACAATCAACAAATGGTAATGACGAAGTCACTTGGAACAGTCCTTTAAATTCAAGTAACCATGGAGATATGGCTACAGGTACACGTGTATCGTCGTCGTACTTTTGTAACAACTCTGTGAGAACACAAAAGGCGAGGGAGAAAAAAATATAGAGAGAGAGAGAGAGAGAGAGAGAGAGAGAAATTTGAAGTGTACTGTAGATGCACTTGTTTCTTAAACATCTTTCTTCCTCTCTCAGAAGCCCCAAGTGTATAGAACAAATGTGACTTCTCTCGTCACTGTCATCATTCGGCTGTCAACAGTGTAAGTTGATAAGTTAGACAGAACCAATCGACCAACCATCATCATCTTCACGTGACAGAGATAGTTCGTGTCGAGTAAATTCAGACAACGGCTACTTGAATGTAGGTTTCTTTCTACGGGGATATCAAAGTGTTTTCAAGTAGTGTATTGACATCTGCCGGGTTTCATCAAAACAGTGTCATCGTAGAGAGGAGGGCAATAAATGTTAAACCTTTCTTCCTCCTCCCCCCTGGGAATTTATCAGAATCTTGTAGCAAAAGCAACACTGTTGTTGCAGATAAACAATGCCAGTATTTGGCAATTATGTTCAGAATGTGATTGTTAGTAACAGCATTTTGTAAGCACCATGTTAATCAAAATGCATTAACAACTGAGAAAGAAAATGGGTTATTAAAGACAAAAAAATTCAAGCACTCATTGTTGAAAAGGGAGAAACAGTTTTAAAGTCTACTTTTCTTTCTTGTGACCAGTCAGCTGTTTGCAATCTTGGGCATTACTATCATTATGAGCCTGGTCATTGGGCTGTTTTTTTCCTTCTACATTACCACTAATGCCTGGCAGAGGTAGTACAGCAGTAGTTGAAGGCATAGACATAGGAGCCCAATTTGATATAACCAAAATTATTCAACATGTTAATGTGCATATCATATAGGCATGCATCGGCTATTACATCGCATTCCAATAACATACAATCATTTGCCTTGTTTTTGCCCTTCCATATTGGTTATTGGGGAAGTCGTTACAATTATATTGATCACATTAATATCTCAGCATATATTCTATAAATTCTCAGCAAATTGCCCGAATTTTCACAAAAGTTTTTGGTTGGGGGGCTGCAGCCCTCCCGCCTCCTGTACGCCTATGGTTGAAGGGTAAGGGGGAAATCGCTGTTGTCATCATTCAAACTGTCCACATCGTAACATTTACGAATTGCCATCCTTGCACTCTTCTCAGGTTTTTTTTTCAATTTTCTCTTTTGTATTAGATTTCATTGTATTGACATAATCAAATGCCCGTCAATTCTGTTTCATTTGGAAGAAAAAAACAAAACAAAAAAAAAAAAAACTATCAGGTTTTCGGGTGTGAGGTCGCTCACTACTCTGCGGGCGTACTTTTGCCGAAAAAAAAGAAAAAAGACGTCACCGACCTTTACATTCTGCCTCACAATCCGCTTCCGTGAGAAAGTTGTTGTCGTTGTTCAGGCAGCCCCCGAATTTAAACTTCTGGCATGTGTTGTTTGTTCTATTATAGTAGTATCTCGGAGTGGAAGTTGTACAAGGACCAGGCTTCATCGGCTGTTCGCACGTTGCTATCAAAAAATAAATAAATAAATAAAAATAATAATTTGAGCACTGGGTGGCACGGCACTGTCATGTGCTTCTTAGGCTTGCTCAATACTGCAGTCTGCATCTAAAGCATGTCACCATGGAAACAGACACACGTAACAAATTCTGCACTATACTGGTACCTTGTATAGCACCCAACTCATATGGTACTCCTTGTACTGAATGTGTAGTTTACCACATGTGGTCATGACTTTTCTTTGGTTCCTTCTTGCCTTGGTTGTTTTTTGTCATTATCTATTGCCTTTAGTCAAGGGTGGGGGGGGGGGTGGGGGAGTAGACTGCTCAAATAAGCTATGCTTACTCAGTCCTCCTCCACCACCTTGTCCAAATGTTGTATTTATTGTATATTCGCACTGTGGGAAAATAAACTCAAACAGCAGCTTATGAAAATGGTTCATCGTAGTAATGCATCTCTGTTAGATATTTACCACTCATATTTGCCATATTAATTTTTTTTTCATCTACAGCGTCTGCAAAATATGGAGCACTTCGGTGTGCAGTAACTAGTGTAGTACACGGGCTTGGTATCTGTCAAAATTTGCTGCATTCCACTTTTCTTGTGATTCCTCGTCGGCGTGTACATCCACCCGGACCGACTGCTGGACCAGATATACAGGTGAGACATCTAAGACACTACTGCATATCAAGAAAGGACAAGCTGCAGCAGCTGCAAACTTGCAATGCAGCAAGGCTGCATCAAAATTTCTCGAACCATGGAGACTATCTCAGCGGACCCAGCAGTGCCTCCTAACATGCGAAACTGAAGAACACAAACTTTTACATCCTACCAAGCCTAGCTGCAGGTTGCCCCAGTCCCCTCCCTCAGCGTCCTACAGTACCTTTCAACACACAGTGCGCGCAAGATCAGAGAAGTGAAACTCAAAACTAACGTCCTTCGTTAGGCGGTGTTGCCATGGTAGGATCATCAACATTTCTCAAACAATGGAGAAGATCTCAGCGGACCCAGCAGTGCCTCCTAACATGTGGAACTGAAGAACACAGACTCTTACATCCTACCAAGCCTGGCTGCAGGATGCCCCAGTCCCCTCCCCCAGCGTCCTACAGTACCTTCTGACACAGTGCGCGCTTTTTATATAGCGCTTTATACCAGCGATAGGTCTCAAAGTGCTTTACAGACTTTATATTACCCCTGGTCAATAATAACCTGTCCCAGAGACAACCCCTCCAGTCGGCAGCAGTTATATACTGCGCCCAATCACAAGTTAGCGCAAGAGTAGAGAAGTGAAACTCAAACTTACGTCCTTCGTTAGGCGGTGTTGCCATGGTAGGATCGGGTACCGACAAGAACTTGTTGCAGTAATCGGTGTTGTTACAGCACCCTATCGAGGTACCTGTCACCGAGGTGCAGAAGAATCTCTCAGTGGCCACGGGTTGGTTTTCACACTTGAGGACCAACTTGATCTGCCCGTCTTCGAAGGTCTTGATCTTCGCGCAGTGGCCCACGTTGTCTCGCAGGTAGCACGTGCTGTTCGCCATGGAGTTGCAATAATCGCTGTTGCAGGCACATCTTCTCCCTGTTAGAAACAAAGACAGAAGAGGAAGAAAAGGTGATAGGAAAAGAAATAGTAGTTGCTTCATTTCATTACCCACAATGTTACTGTACATGTCTTCATCCTATTTCTGGGTTCACAACAGGAGGGATCGCTGTTTAAAACCTGTAAAGAGGACATTATCTCTTGAGGTTTTCTGTTATCAAGTTCCCACGAAAGGGAGGGGTGAGCATCATCTTGAGCGAACATCTCCAGCGGTATACATATTTGGAAAAATTCAGTTTTACGGTCAAAACCTATGAGAAAGACTAGAATGTGAGCGATACTTGGAGTAATCCCATGTTGGAATCTCTCAAGTAGGGGAGGTACTGCAATGTTATATTGGCAGTAAATGTTTTTTTCTACTGTACAACTGTTCCAGTCTGTTCTCTGTGTGGCTATATATAAGAAACCTTGCAAGACGCAATTTTCCATCTGAATCTGGTTTCGTGTGGTCAAGCTGAAAAATACTTCTCACAACTTTCATAACCTGTAGTGAAAAGTCCTCCTACCTTTATGGTCAGTACACAACATTGTACAATACCATATCTATCTACGAACTGACATTTGTGCAAAATTTCCTTGGAAACCCTACCATAATTGCTGCAGGAGGGGGACGGGAGGGTGGCTGGGAGGGGGGGGGGAGAGGGGGAGTATTGGTAGAGTTGCAGGCCATTTAGACACCATTCAGACAGGTTTACGCTACACAGAACGCTCCGCATTATGTCTCTCCTTAAACGCTTCCTTTCCTGTCTAAAATCTGAGAAACCCTCCCTATAAATCTATGTCCTTTTATTGCAATTTGACCATTATTGACCATGTATGGCATAGCAAAATGTAATGCCATACTGGATAAATTATGAGTTGATCAAATGTGTTTCCCAGCAGTAACAAACAAAACAAACAGATTTCAACTAAAACTAGGCTGTATATATATGTTTATTATATACTGTACATATAGGTACCTGTTACCTTCAAGTCATAAGTTCTTGATAGTACGGAGTCCAGCTATAAAGTTAGTGTTCACTGTGTAGCACACATTGCATACTTTTGTTGCCCCAGTCTTTCTTCCAGTTACATTTATTCGCCCATGAAGCTGCTCCCTATTGATATATTGAACCGACCCTGTGTTAAGCAAACACTGCCAGGATAACTTTGTTACAGTTTTGATGTTTCAATTTGTTTGTTCTACTACTGCTGGGTTTTCTCACGAGATTCACAGTGCCTAAATGTTCCTTTAACATCATAAGCAGTTCACTCACTCTTCCGATGCTGACGAATAGAACAATCATAAATTACTAACTTAAATCATTTTTTCGGAGGAAAAGATATGTACAGTATGTATGTATGTATGTATGTATATGTGATCTTCCCGCAAGCAGGAACTCGCGAAAGAAGCCATGGAAGCTTTTAGACTCGCAAGCTGACCGAAGCCAATCTCTCGGCACACATCCATTTAACGTCCATGTCGGGAAGTTGTTATTGAACAACACCCTTGCCAGACGACACACATTGCTGTCGGCGGGCATCGAACAGGGGATCTCATGACTGGGAGACGCCGGCGTAAACCACTAGGCTATACACTCCATATAACGGATGTAAGAAAAAAAGAGAAAAACAAAACGGTTTTTGTTTTTAAATAAGCAACTCACATGAATTTATGGCTTGTGCCTCAAAGATTGAAGAAACTTACAAGAAAAAGCAATTATATTTACTGCAGGTTATACGTGTACAATTATATGTGTACAGAACACACACCCAACAACTCACACACAGATTTTTATTACTATTTAGTATAAGTGTACAGCAAAGTGGCAGTTTTGACAACTGTTGTTTGTTACAAAAGCTAACAGCACATGTACACAATATATACATATACACACAGTACTTTATGTATGTGTGTGTGTATATATATACTGTACACATTATCACACAGAGTTAACTGGGCATGTTATTAATACTAGTGTCTCAATTGCTCAATTTGTAGACATTAAACAACAACATAAATACAGAAATGATTCAAGCATCACATCTCGAGCTGTACTACAGGCTCCACTTGTATATCTATGAGAAGGGTTACGGAGGGACTGCGTGTTTACTAACTACATCTCATATAAACAGTATAGTTAAAATGAAACACTTGAATGGTTCTTAATAATACCACTTTTATCACTGATTTTATTTGATATGGTGTAACCACTATATTTCATGATTAATTTAGTGAAATTATACTGTATGTACGAAAACAGTTTTGATAAAAAAAGCCATCTTTGACAAATGATTTCACCTTTCGTTAAGTCAACTGGGACTCAATGGGCTGTTCTTTGTGCTAAAAAAAGAAATTAAATTCCCTCTTTGTCTTGAGGGATTTGTGAATGCAAAAAGCGGAATAACATGAACCATTATTTCCAAAAGTGGCCAAAAGCCTGGGTTGGGTTTTGACCGGTCAAAACCTGTTTTGACCACAAAGGGGTTAAACCTGGTTTAAACCGGTCAAAACTAGGTTTAAACGATTAGTCAAAACTCAAAAATAATTCGGAAGCTCCCAACAAAGTTCTGCAGATGGTCTTGGGTAGTGTGAAGTATATTGCATACCATTGGAGTGTTCATAATATCAGCATGGTTGCAATTGCAAGAAATCACCTTTATATATATGGTTGGTGTCGGACGTACATTTTTTCGGTGTCGGACGTACCCGTGCAAAATATTTGAACACCAACCAACGAATGTAGCAGGAATATGCAAAATGTAATGCACATGTTGATAATTAGTATCAGACATATTAGTTGTATCTTTTCACTAATTGAATGATGCAAGTTAAGTAGCTCAATTGGGAATAAGTGTTGAGAAACAGATGTTTAAAAGTTGGCATTTTTTGGAGATGTACTGTACATCCAACACCAACTTTTTGTACTTTTTGACCAAATTTCATTTTTTTGCCAATAGGGGGTTTATACCTATTAACAGAATTGCCCTGTACTGATAAATCAACAGAAGTCTTGACATGCCTTTTTTGAGCTGTAGTAAATAAGTTGTTCCAAGTTCAATTGCAGTTTAACTTTAGACTGTAAATTGTAGTTAGGAAGTTTCATGGAAATAAAAGTTCTTCAATTTATATATGTGTCAGTAGGCCTACTCTTTAATAATACTGTATATCTGTATTCCACATGTGTCCTTTGAACAAATGCTTGATAGGGGCCTACTTGGTTTACATACTTGCTGTGGATGAAAATCTCTTATTGGTTTGACAAACATGTCAGTTTATGGACAGAATTAGTTTTGACCAGTTTTGACCGGTTTTGACCACTTTTAGGTGATCAAAACCCCCCGGTTTAAACCAGGTTTTAACCGGCTTAAACCGGGGGGTTTAAACCGCCCCGGTTAGAACCGGCCAACCCTGCCAAAAGTCAAGTACCAGAAGGTCTGATAAGAGTTCCGGATGTCTTGACCATTGCAAAGGCCCTACCCTTCTAAAAGTTGATGACAGATAACAGTCATTAGTAAAAGTGGAAATCCCTCTCAGCCACTTCAAAGAGCTACTGTAAGGTCAAATTCTGTGAAAGTTAGTGACATCACAAGTCAATTCATCAAAGAAATGGATCAAGTTTGAGAGCTTACAAGGTTTTTAAATGACCTTTGAACTTGACAGGAAACAATACGGTTCTTCTACTATATAAGGTGCATCCACACACCAAATTTATATGAAGTGCACTCAAGATAAAGTTTTTAAGTTATCGTCACACACACGTACACGACACCCACACATACACGCCATTACCATTACATAGATGGAGTGATATCTCAATGGGCATTCTGTTGATAGGCTTAATGTAATTCATCAATGACCATTGAGTAACCTCACACGATGCCTTCAATAGCCAGAAATTTTAGGAATGAATGAGGTCATTAATGTGAGTGACTACTTATGAAGGGCACTTGTGGTGGGATTCAATGTAGAATACAGGACCACTTCGGAGACCTAGATCCTAGCATCCAGATGTGAGGATGTCCGGTCAATAACTGCAGAGCTAATCCCACTTTCTCCTTGACTCTGTTGCCATCTTAAAATACTGTATTTGACTAATAATATTTGACTAAGTCCAAACATTCTTGGGGGGGGTAGGTCATTTATTGTTTCTGCCCCTCGCTTATGGAACCAACTCCCCTTAAAAATCAGACAAGCAGCTACTCTCTCTAACTTTAAGAAGAGCATCAAATCCCACTTAATGACAAAAGCTTTTATATAATCTTGAACCATTAAGTTTTTCTTTTGTCATTGTTTTGTATTATTTGTATCATTTCTAATTGTCAATTGCGCCATGAACATTCTTTGAGTGGTGTGTGCGCATTGTAAGTTGTTATATTATTATTATTAATATCATACAGTGAATGTGTGGTCAAATGCGGAGTAGGGATTCCAAGACTTAACATTTGAGAATGACCCAATATTGTGCTGTTTTAATGCCTTGCTCATCATGTGAATCTAAGGTTAACATGCTGAAGTGGATGGTCTGATGCAGAT